>VFFE01007814.1:550165-575353 GCA_008921705.1 Burhinus oedicnemus
CTTGTTGTGGTAACTCAGGAGCTGGAAATATCTTTCCTTGGCTGCACTAATTGCATTTCCTTTGTGTTTTTTCTTACTCTGTCCATTTCAAGGCCTTTTAGGAAAAAATAACCTTTTCATTATTAACATATATACTTACAGGGTTTTATTTTGCTCTCCACTAGCTTCAGGAATTTATAAAAGAGGAAGATGGCTGTTTCAGCTGTCACACATACAAAGCTTTCTTCTTGCAGTTATGCTCTTACAGTATAACTTGTTGCCACAGAATACAGTAACGGTAAGATCCATGGGTTTTTTGTCTGAATGGTGATGCTTTCCGGGTACTTTCAGTGGGGAAAAAGTGTACAAGCCACTTTGAAAGATGTTTCGTTAAGAACTCTGCTTGAAGGCTCTCTAATGATATGCTAAATTCTGTCTTTTAAGGGGCAGAGAGTCAAAGATGAGAGGAAAAACTCATTCTGGATGATTCCTCTGCGCTTTGTTATTTGGTGACATGCTCCAGCTCTCGCTGTCCCCAGGAGGGGTGACCCAGCGCTGGCAGCCAGCGCTGGGCTCTGGGGAGCTGCAGCTCTTTCCCCATGGCCGAGAGGGAGGACCCGGGGATCGCTCCCTGAGCCTGCTCACTCTGCCACCTGGAGGGGCGAGGATTGCCCAGGCAGGAGGGGAGCCCTGGCCTGGGCTGCAGGCGGATGGATGTCTGCAGGGGACGGACACCCGACCAGAGGCTGCGGTGGCAGGAGGAGGCCGGGAGGAGGCCAGGAGAAGGACCGTGGCACCTCACAGCCCCGGGAGGGGGGTCACACTCGGGCTGCCGCCGTCATTCCTCAGCCTCTCCCTGCACTCTGAGAATTCCACTGCACTGTGCCGGTGCAGGGCCAGCCTCTGCCACGGGAGCTGAGCACTTGGGGCACTCTGGGGCTGATCTCGTCTCTTGCTTTTCTAAATGGTACCTACCCCACCGTCCAAGGCATGTAGTGCTGTGGGCCCAGGAGACTGTAACAAAAACAGACATTGGAGAAAACTAAAAACTGCCTTTTGTGGTCTCAGCTCCGGAAGAGCCCAGGAAGAGTCCGTGAGTCAGGGATGCTGCTTTGGCTGTGGCCAGTTTGGGCTGACTCGGAAGGCAGCTGGCCGGCAGAGCAATGCTGGTCGTTGAGTTGGCAGCAGGGAGCCTCTTCCAGCCACACCGGCAGCCCCCAGCCACACCGCATCGCCTTCCTCAGCTGCCCCGCAGCCGGTCCTTGCTCTTGTTTCGGCTCTGCTGCAGTCGGGATTCCTCCAGGACCCCGCACATCCTTGCCACATCTCCTGTGTAAGCATCTCGCTTGATTTCCTGCAGATAATAACTACACCTTGGCTGGGAGAGGTCCTCTGCCCGCTTCCCTCGTGATGAACTGCTGTCACTGAGCTCTGTGCGGGCAGCCTCGGTCGGAGGAGCAGGTTTGCCGCTCCCTGGTAAGAGCGGTCTCCGTCTCTGCCTACACCGGGCTCCGAGCTGGGAGCTCATTGCAGGCCCTGCTGAAAGCCAGTGTAATCGAGGACAGAGGTCTAAGCTGCACATGATGCTCTCATCAGTTAGGGGTGGAATTTTTAAATTCTAGCCAGTGGCATTTCTAAGCCTCTTAATGCAACATAGAAGTGCTTTGTATCTGTAAGTAAGCTCTGATAGTATAAGCATTTCTATATTGAGGCCGTGATCCCTCACATGATCTTACACTACTGTAAGTTTGCAGCCATAAATAATATGACTATTCTGAAGTAGTGGTGGGGGTTTTCTTAAAAAACAAAAAAAACCCCCTGAAGGCTAGTAGCTCCCAGGCTCGGACAAGGCCCAAGTTGGAGATCAGCTTTTATTATTACAAAGGTGTATGTATTTGCACTAATTTCCCAGGCTAAAACATAACCTCATTTGTATTCTCTCAAAGCTATTGGGTAGAGAGTGGGATTGAATTTGGTTTTAAATTCTCATGGGCATGACACTGAGCTGCTATTTGAGAGGAATTAATCTTTATATCCTACTGGGACCCTTCTGAGCTATCTGAATAAACACAGTTGAGGAGGTTGTTCAGGTTTTGCCTTTGGTTCCCCTTGGCTGCGGGCAGCACCACGGGACTCGAGTCGAGCCCCTGGGATTGTTTTTGACCAGACTTTGGTGATTATTGACAGAATAAGGGTGCTATGTGAGTTGGCTCATGGGGCTATACATCTCGGGTGAAGTGAACTGGGACCAGTCTGTCCTTTTAAGTTTTGCTTTTTAACAATGTCCTCTCCATGCGAGAAGGCCAAGAATGGGAAAATCCCTGACCACGCAGTTCATTGTAGTAAGTGGGAGCGGACATTGAGCAGGAGACAATTCTGCCAAGTTTGGAGTTTTTAAAGTTTTAATTAAAATGCAATTGAAACAGTGGATCTAGATTAGCCCTGACAGGGGAGGTGGTTATTAGAGTTGCATGCTGTTTACTTAAACAGCTCATTAAGGGTGTTGCATATGATTTCTTCTGAAGCTTTGTTTCTAGGCTTTGAAGAGGCATATTTTCCCTTTAAAAAAAAAAAAAGAGAGAGAAAAGAAAAAAAGGGGGGAAAAAAAGAGCTATTACTTGTTTGCTGGAGACAAACTGTATTTTTTCTCCCGACCTGAGCGGATACTCCTCCTCTGACGGAGCCCCCTGGTCTCTGGGCAGTGCTGGCTCCGTTCGGGCTGTGTCGCCAAACCCCAGAGCTGGGCAAGCCGGGCAGGGACAGAAGTCCCCCGTCCCTCTCCGGGTCGGTGCGGGCTGTGGCAGGGCTCCGGGGGAGCAGGCGGCGCCGAGCCACGGGCGGGCACGGCGGCCGCGCTGCCGCCGGCTGCCGGGCGGGGGCGGTGGCGGGGCCAGTAGCGGGGCCGCTGCGCGCCCCGGGCCGCCGGGGGGAGCGGCGGCGGCCTCGCCCGGTGGGTTTCCCCGGGCAGGGTCCCTCGCCGCCCTCTGCGCCCCTCGGGAGGCGGCAGCGGCGCGCCCCGGGCTGCCCTGGGCGCGTCTGGAGGCACCGGCCGCTCTGACTCCTTCCGCGGGGACCCCCCGCCGTCCACCTGCGGGGGATGCTCGGTGGGATCCAGCCTTCGCTGGTGGCTTCCAAGCGGCCGGACCGCCGCTGCCCCCCGCGGGAGGAGCGGGCGGCCGGGGGGCAGCAGGCCCTGCCCCGGGCCGGGCTCGGGCAGGGGCACGGCGAGGGCTCTCGCACTTGGGTGACCCGGCAGCGCGGGGGCTGCGGTCAGGGTCTGCGCTGGCTGGGAAACGTGCTGGATTGGCAGGCTGGGGCACCGGGCACCGGGCACCCGTCCCGGGAGGGGATGGGTGTGTGGCACTGCTCCGGCTGGGCTCCGGCGCTGGCCTGGCTGCGCCCTGGGCATGGTGCTTCGCGCCCAGGGGCTCGGGTCCCTCTGCGTCACCTCGCCCCTGCGTGACCACAGGCAGCTGAAACAGCTTTCTTCTTTGATAACAAAAAATGTTGCTGTGGGGTTTTTTAATCAAAAATACTTTTAATTGTGGATGTTCCATCCTATCATCAGAAGATTTTGAACTTTTTTTTTTTTTTCTCCTCCCCCCAGTTCGTGTTGGGAAGTTGCTCCCCGTCCCGCTCTCGTGCTGATCGGCAATCCCAGTGCAACCGTCGGTCTCCAGGCTGCCTAGTGCTAAGACTTCCTGCAATTTTGCACATCAAACCAGCTCCAACAAAAGAGCCGAATTAAGAGAATATTTCCAAGGCTCTAGAGATATTTCTGTTGTGTGACTGTATTTCACTCACTGCAGATGGGTTCAGCTGTAGCTTCTCAGTGTTCCCGTGTCATCTATATTTAGTTAGTGCTTAAATCAGCACAAAGGTACCTTCTGTCATCCCTCCCGCTCTGAAGAGACCTGATTGAGGTTGCAGGGTTGCACAGCTAGAAGCGCTTCAGAGTGGGAGAGAGGGAGAGCAGCTGGCTGGGAAGCTGAGCTTCAGCGCAGATCTCGCATTCTGCGGCTGCCTTGAAATGGAGTTATTTTAAGCACTTTTTGGGAAGGCGGGATGGTGAGTATGGTCAGGGTGACCTACCTGTAATAAAAACCAGGGAAATTGTCTCTATTTATTCTCCCCACCGCAGACAGCTTTGCCTGTGTGTTGGTGGGATTGCCGAATCCCTTCTCCCACCCGTGGCGAGGGCGCGTGTTTCTCCCAGCACCACGGGCTGTGTTTGGCACAAAGCACAGGCACAGCTCCGTGACTCTCGTCAGACCTAGAGGCATGTTTAGCTGCTGTCTGGGGTTGGCAGACCAGATGGTAAATACCCAGCGATAGCCTCCAGCTTCTTGGTTTTTGTATGCTCTCTCCACCGAAGCCATTCAGGAATGTCACAAATTACTGTGCTGGCAGAGGGCACCAAGGGCCACAAGTCCACATGTGTCGACTCAACAAAAATGTTCATAAAAGCGATAGTGTGAGGTTTAACCTTTCTCTTCTCTGCAGGCAGCTTTGCTAAAGCAAGGTCACAAAAAAAGGCTCAGAAATCCCTTAAATGTTTTGATATTGTGGTGAAGCTGTGCAAGTGTAATTGCTGTACACCAGACCCTATTCTTACCACAAAAGCCTTGTATTACACCAGTGACTATTTGACAGCAACCCAACAAATTGTTTTTGATACTGTACTCTAAACAATTTTCTAATGTGGTTTATAAAAGAAACAGGCTGTCATAGGCTGATCTTGCTATATTTGGGAAATAAATGCGCTATCAGCTTTGTAAAGCCATATGGTGGATTTATTCACGATCAGCAGTTCCTTTCAAATGAAAGTTCGTGGCATTTAGTAATACATTTTCCAGTATACAGCTCAGCACTCTTTTTTTTTTTTTTCTCTTTTTCCAGCATATGATTTGAGAGTGGTCAGCTGGCTGCAGTTGTAGGCCACCCCTTGTCTGGGCAACGCGTGTTCAGCAATATAATTAATCACTTACATTAGTGAGTTCTTACAAACTCCTGTGTACTTCATCATCAGTTTTTGTCCCTGCACAGATTCGTTTCTAGTGCTGCTGGCTGCTTTTTTTCCTTTCTGTGCAGTGTTGCACAACAGTGTGACTTTTTGGCTCAGTTTCCTCTGGAAATGGGGTTTGTAAGGCCATGCTTGGAGCATGTGTCTGCGTGGCCATCAAACCTGCTCTCCCCCATTACTTCTGGCACTTGCTCCTCCTCCACCAGACCTGGCTGAGGGCTGGGGGTCTTGGAGGCTCTGTGGGAATGTGGGCAGAGGGAGATCCTCTTCATGTCCTTTGGAGGGGGGGTGGTCTCGTCCCGAGGGACTCTGTGTCCAGAGCCGGTGCCAGGGATGCTGTGCGCTGGATCCCTGGCGCTGCAGACTGGGTCTGTGTGCAGACAGAGGTGTGCTCAGCACCTGGCCGAGGTGTGGTCAGTCCCCATCACGGACCTGGTGGGTTTAGGGGAGAGGGTGTGAGCGTGCGTGGCCGCAAGCAGCTGGATGCAGTGCTGGTCAGAGATGGATGGACCCGAGATGTGACTCCTGGGCCTCCTCCTGATCCGACGTTCTCCCAGTGGAAGTAACTACTGACACCCACAGGTGACTTCTGCTGTGGGCTGCTCTGGTCTCCGCGCTGGGTCCTTGTGAGTGCTGAGAATCACGAGTATCCATGGTGAATGCCTGCGACCTCACTGGCTGTGCACAGTTGCTCTTCCTTACAGGACTCGGTCCTTACCTGTGTGTTCCCTCGGGATCGTCTCTGTGTATCGCAGCTCAGCAGATTCCAGCCGCCTTCTCTTGCTGCATTGTGGCTGGTCTCAGCCACAAATCTTTCCCTTGTGCCTATTCCAGCTGCTCTGCCCACCTGTATCATGACGGCAGTTAGCACTAAATAGCTTCAAAAAAGGCCTTTTAAACATTAACTAATGAAGCTGCAGAACATCTTTGTGAAGGAGCTATACATTATTTAAGGAACTTGGGGACAGAACAGAAAAGGGACTGCAAGTGGGGCTGAGTTCAGGACTTGGTGCCTCTGATGTAGGCGTGCTTTGTACCTAAATGCTGAGCTTCTCTATCTCCCTATTTATTCCTTTTGTTGTCTTAGTCTGGAATGGAATATTTATTTTCATAATAATGCATTACAAAATCCCAGCTTTCTAAAACATAAGCAAGGGGCTTATCAGTTCTTAATCTCTGCTCTCACTAACCAGAGAATGCAAGTTTACTCCTTTGATTTGTGACCGGGTGAGACCCTTTATTGGGCTCAAAAACTCCTTATTCTATCTTTTAACACATCTTCTGCCCTGAGGCACAGCACACTGGATTGCCGTCCACAGCTGAAACGGGAGGCTGGTAGTGGTTCAGGGACCAGAGCAGTGGTTTTTAGGTATTTCTGTGAAGTGCAGACACCTGAAAACTTCCATGACTGCGTATGCAAGCAAAGCAGATCAGTCCCATGTCTGTCTACGTATGTTTACCGCTGTGCAATCTCGCGCCCTTTCATACGTGCATGTCCCAGTACCGGTAAGCTGCGTCTTGGGCAGTGAAGCCTCAAGTGGACTTCGGAGCTCTCGGGAAGTGTGTTCTCTACAAGAGGATCCTGCAACAGAAAAACAGGATCCCCAAGACCTGCCCAGGCCAACCTGCTGGGTCGTGCCCTCTGCTGCTCCTGGAGCTCATGTGCCGTGCGTACCCTACCATCTGGTGCCAGTGCTTGCTGCCATATTGGCAACGCACGCGTGAGCAGGAGGTGGGGAGGCTGAAGATGGCCCTTGCTGTGGAGCCCTCATTCCCTTGGGGCACCTGGTGCGTGGCAATTAGCCAGACATCTCTCCTTGCTCTCTTGGGCACAGTGGGAGATGCTTTCTGGCAGCTGCAATCCCAGGAAGTGCTGCATACAGAGAGACAGAAAACCCTGCTCCTCACATCCCAGTTTTTCACAGAGGAACGTATTTGCCTGTTGGGATCATTTATTTAAAAAACTCTGCTTTTCTGTAGAAATTGGCGGGAATGGTGAGAAAGCCACAGCAACAGTCAAGAGAACGGTAGGGCAGTAGTTCACCATCACTGTGCTTTTGTTTGGCAGCATGACAACGCCAGATGTGGCTTCCCACTGGTTTGGAGCTGTTGCTCCACGTCCACGGCAGCACAGCAGAGATCAAGGCTGCGCCCCATGCCCTGGTCTGAGAATTGCCGCCCTGCACATGTCTGAGCTGCTCCTGGGATGTGTACCAAGGGCGACTCCCATCCCTTAACCCAGAGTGACGCGCAACAGCAGTGCACGGTTTGGGGAGGAAGTTAGCATGTGCTGGACGGCGTTGCAGTGATTAGTCTGCTGAGTGTAATTGTCTAATTATACAGCTGGCTTGGAGCACAGCTGGAGGAATCATGCAGGTGGCTGAAAAAGAAGCACAGTAGATATGACCTAGGCCATCCTTGGCAAAGCATCGCTGTCTAGTGCAGATATCACAGTGGACGTTTTTTGTGTGGTGAGTGTCTCCCCATTAGAAACTCGATGAAAACCCACAAACCCCATCTGCCAGGAGTTACTATAAAAGAGCTGCAAGACGAAAATAACATCTTGTCTCCTGCTGTGCTGGGCACAAACTGCTCATCTGGGCGAAGGAAACCTCTATCGCCTGGCCCTCTGCGAGTGTACTGGTGTGTGTTCCCTACGTGCACGAGGATGAAAGGTCGGCTGTCTAAGAGAAGCGCAGGAAGGAGCTGGCACGGGAGCGAAGCAGTGCTGGGCTTTATGTGCTCCAGGAGAAGGTGTGATGGATGAGGGAATCACTGTTATTCCGGCTGTCTGTCCTTTAAGTGTTACGAGACAGTCTTGGGTTTCTGAGGAGTTTCTTGATTTTAAATACTTTTCTTCTTCTTTTGGCTAGCTGCAGATTCTCTCCTGAATTCTTCTAACAGTTAATGAAATTGGTCTATTTTCTTCTTTCTTCTGCCTGGGGACTCCACCGCCTCAGTTACCTGGATACCTGGTCTGTGGGTCTGGGCTGCCATGATTTAGCTGCTGAAGCATCTTGCTTTTTGTATATAAGTAGAAACCAGTCAATACCATGATCCTATTAAACCAGTGACTCTCTGAGCAAGGTTTATACCGTAAGGTTTGAACTGCAGTTTGTTTTTATTGAGAGCTATGAAAACTGAAATGGCTTTGGGCTGTCAGTGAGCACTGATTCGTAGCAGCGCACAGCAGCAATGTGGAATGCATCGACCCCGAAGGAGGTTTGGGCGTGCCGAGCACTGAGGATGCATCGCCGGCAGCGTGGCTGTGCTGAGGTCCGGCAGAGGCCGGCGGTGAGCACCCACCTTTGCAGCTTGTGGCCATGTTTTGTGTCTCCCTGCCCAAGGGGCGATGGCCACTGTCAGCACCGGCACCATGTCTGCTGGCACCGGGTGTGATCTGGGTCACTGAGCCAGAGTGAGCGGAAAAGCATGGTGCTCAGTTTTGTTGAATGAACGTTACATTTTTTGTGAAACGCTTTGTCCGCTCTTTCTGTAACATTCATGAAGTAATTTAAAATAACACGGAGTACTTACGTGGCACTATAAATGTGTGGGCCTCGTGGAGAACTCGTGTTCCAGCCATGAAGTCTCTAGGTCTGAGGGGTCAAGGAACTTGACCAAGTTTATAAAAAAAAATAAATATCCATGGTAGAGTCAGGCATAGGATTTGCATTACTTGATTTCTTGTCTTTATTAATCTTCTCCTTTCCACTATGACTGGGGAGATATCTTTTCTTTTTAGCAGAGAAAGCAATGTAATCACAGCAAGCAAGAAGTTGTGACTTTGAGCAAGTGAGAGACTGGTACCGAACCGCCCCTGGGGACGCGGGTGCTCAGTCCCTGCTCTGTTTGCTCTTCCCTTAACTCCTGTTAACTCCTGTCGTAGGAAAACATCTAAATTCTGTTTCTCCCTTATGCTTTATACAAAGCACTTGGAAATTCCCTCAGTCTTAGCTCCCATAGTGGTAATAGCATGCATACCTTGAAGTAATAAGGTATAAGAATAAGCGGTGTTGTCCCCACGGGGGGCCTGGGCCATGCCACGTGTTGAGCATCGGAGGTGGGACTAGTGCATGGTGGGGCAGCGTCCCTCCGTGAGGGCTCTGAAGCGGTCCCAGGCTGCTTGCTGGGGTGTTCTTATTTCTCAGACCTCTTACTGCATGTGTTTCTCACGAGCACGGGAGAGGAGGAGAGGTCCTGCTGCACGGGGTGCTCTCGGTCCCGAGGGGCGGCTGCGCACCGACAGATGGACAGCAGCGTCACCCAACGCGGCTCCCTCGCCTTCCCCCTTTGGTCTGGGGGTGCGTGTGGGAGGGAGGGGACCCACCTGGATGCCTCTGCTCCCGTGTGCAGGGCTGGGGACGGGGTGATGGGGATTTCCCTCAGGATTCAGATCCCCAGGGCCCGCTGGGCGATGTGACCTCCGGAGTGTGCCGGGCCTCGCGGGTGAGGGGATGGGCTCGTCCTCGGCCGGGGGAAGCTGCGCCCCTCGGCTGGGTCTGCACCAGCAAAGCAGGTCGGGGCCGTACTGTCGAGCGGGGCCTGGGGACGATGCTCAGGCAGAGGCCGTCGGAGCCGACTCCTGCGGCAGCTCACAGCACCGCTAATGCCCTTCATTTCATCCCTCACTGTTTTTTGTTTAGCGTCACGGCTGGGCTTGACCTGTGCTGGCGGGCTGTGTCTGCAGATGCTTCAGTAGGAGACCCTGGCCCTGTGGGGCTGGGCTGTCCTCTGCAAGAGGCTTGTAGGGATATTGGTCACCTCATAGGGCAGCCACGTAAAATAAGCCCAGAATAAAACGTTCAGTTCTTGCCTGTAAAAACACCTTTAAGGATCTCTCCCTTCTGCACTTGAGTTCACCTCTTGCTCGGAGACCAACAGGCTGCCGGCTCCTGAGGCTGGGAAATCACAAGGACCTTGGTGCTCCACCGGCATGAGTCGTCTGGCTTTAAACACCTGAACTATCCACTGAAGAAGGATTTACTGCAATGGGTATTCCTAGGGATTTCATGCCTCAGTCTAGGCTGGATCAGATCACAGCCGGCTCTAAATCTGGGGCCATTTGTGTCGCCTTACCCCTCTGGCTGCTGTCGCAGTGCGGATCCCCGTGGCTGGAGCGGTGGCAGTGCCAGGGTGGGCACAAACCATGCATGGGCTGGGCAGGGTGTTGCTGCTGCAGATGCGTGTGTGTGAGCCCCGTGAGGGTGGAACATGCCCTGCCTGATGCACAGCAGTGTTCTCCAGGCATTGGGAAGGAGCCAGGGGCAAGCATGTTGGTCCGAGAGAGATGTCCGTGTTCGTCGCAGGCAGAGCTCACCTTACAGTTTTCTTTCATTGGGTGCTACTTCTGAGGGGTGTGGGATATCCGTGCACACACGCATCCACGCAAACAGGCAGGCTCACGTGTGCGGACTCTGTCAATACAAGCTTGCGCGCTGGTGTTACTTCTCTTTAATCCAGTTTCTTACTAACCCACCTGAAGTGGAAACTTCACAGCAAAACCAACTCCTGCATTCAAAAGCAGGAGCTGATGAGAAGACTTCCCTTTTATTTTTGCCTTGATTCTGCCTTTTAATTCAATGTTTCTCAGCTGAAATGAAAGAGTAAGCAACTCACAAGCAGATGGCAAGAAACCCACCACACTAATCCGTGAAGAAAAAACCGTCAAGGTGCATTTTTTGACCTGCTGCCACATAGTTAGGTGTTACTCTGTTGAAAGAGGCTAATTGACTTCAGTGTTTAACCTAATAGCAGCTTAGGCTGCTCCATCCACACTGTTAATCTGAAGTCTTAGGTGACAGAATAACTGGAGAAGAAAACAAATAATCCAATTGATTGAAAAGAGGAGCAGCCTAAGAGCAAGAGGCAAAAGTGTTTGTTGCTTGGGGAAACAAGAGGCAGTTGCGTTCCCTGTATGGTTCTTGTCCATAGTGTCCCCGCGCGCATGGGCACCAGCGTGGGCCATCGCTCCCCATGGCTGGGACAGCCCGTGTCCCCAGGACAGGGCCCTGGGGGTGTTCCAGGGAGGATCCCAGCCCAGGGGTCTGTGGGTCCTGCAGCTTGCAGGAGGAGAGGGTCAACAGTCACCGAGAAGTGCTCATTTTCAGGAAAGATGCAGGACCACAGTGACAATTCCTGGTGCACGAGCAGGTCCAGACCCGAGGATGCCTGGTGCGGAGCAAGGAGCAAGGCTTGGCCCTGCGAGGGGGTGAGCAGGAGCTGCCCGCACCCACTGCCCGGCCCTGGGGGGTTCCTGTGCCTTCCCCATCCTCCTCTCGCCAGGGAGGCAGACAGCTCCCCGTCTTCTTCTGAGGGTGCCGTATGCTGAACATGAGCGCACACACAAGCACACGGCAAACACATGGCCTGCAGATGAGTCCATTTACAATCCTCCACTGCTCGGGCTGCCCTCAAATCTTTATCTTCTGTTTGTGCTGACTTTGTAATTTTTCAAGGGTAGTTGTCCTTGAGAGGAAAGGCATTGCAGGTTTGCTGTGCTTGACATCACTCTCCATGTTGTCTAAACTTAAAAGCCATAAAATCCACACTGATGAAATTCTACGTGTGTAAGACTGGGAAGACCAGGGAGAATGGTTTTGATAGAATGTCATGGCCATACTTTTCTGACACAGATTATTTGAGCGTGGGAGTGAGGAGAGCATTGCTGTTATACCCTTGACATTTTGTTCCCATAAATTTGGGTCTCAGGAAAATGGAGCACCACAACCTCTTTGCCGTAATCTGTTGGCAGAAGTTACGTACGATGGTGTGTGGATAGCTCTAAAATAGACTCTGCAGTCAGCAGGGTTATAACTGACTCTCTTTCAGGTCGGATGTGGCAAGTTGGAGTGGAAGGGCTAAGAGAGCTGGTGGGGACCAAGAGCTGCAGGTGCTAATGTCTGGGTTCCCTTGGGGAGGAGCAGGGTGGGGAGTCTCTTACCCCAGGACATCCTTCTGCAGCAGTACGGGTGTGTATTGCTGTGGAGTAGGTGGAGTGAGTTGCTAATACATGTGAACTCAGGATAATCACGTGAAATATACCTTTTTTTAATTAGCACAATTACTTGTTTTAGGTGAGTAATCACAGGAAGACTGCATACAACTTGGCATCCAATTTTGCATATATATTGCATGAAGAATGGGGTGTTCAGTGTTTCATGCCTCAGTACTACACTGAACGTCCGGAGAACATACCGATGGGTTGATGATGCTCATGCTAATGAGTCAATTATTTGCCATGCGTGAATGTTTCTTCCTTTAAATGTTCAGAAATCATTCAAAAACATGACAAGAATGAAATCAGTTTTGTTTATGAAATTGGATTAAAGCAACTGGATTCCCATATGGACAGGGGCAATTAGATTTAATGTTACTTTGCATATTGTTCCAGTCTCATCTTGATGGAGATAGTTGTCTGTTTTAGGAAGTAATTTTTTTTTATCAGACAATAAAATCTTAACGATCACATCATCATGTTTCAATGTAGACTTTTATACACAATGTAATACTAATCTCATTGCTTATATTGTTATTATATGTAATTCAGGAAAAGGCTTTGGCAAAGGCAGGTACGTGTGTGAGCACATGCACATGTCTATGTTTGTGTGTAACCCATGTGCTAGACTGGGCTGCTGCTTGATTCACGATTTGGTTGGGGCTATTAGATTTCCTTCCCTCAGGCATTTTATAATCTGTTTAACATAACACAGTCATTTGTCTTGTTTGCTGACTACTTAACAGATGGATTTGTGGTTTTCGTAATTACTATATGAACGTTAATAAGACGTGATATCTTTTATTAATTAACAGTTTTCCAGGTTTGTTTTTCCAAATGACATGAGGTAGATTATATGTAAATACTAGTGACATACAAATATTAGTTTTACAACATTAGCATTTTGAGAAGTTGTGCAAACTTTTAAGGCTCCCCATGGTGTCTTCTTTTTTTTTCTCCCCTAAGCTATACTTGTAATCATTCTCTAGTAGCACAACTGGTTTTATGTTTTGTTAAAGGTTTGTCTCTCCTTCGTGTAATGAGAGCATAGACCTGGCCAATGTCCTAAGCCATTCTCTGTATTTATCCTGCCTATGTGGTGTTCTCCCATCCCATTTATATCCTTGTGTGACACTCACATCCCATCTTTCCTCACGGAGATTTCCAAAAGTGGAAATCAGTGTAAATGAGTACAAAAACTGCATACCACACAGGAGAGAAAAATTCTCCCACCACTGGGATGCAGGCGTTTCGGGGAGCTGGCAGTGCAGGGCAGGGCACCGCAGGGTTCATTGTCACCGGTGAGACCCCAGTCACGGCCAGCGCTTGTGCTGGGACTCCGAAAACGGGGGGTTATTTTTGTTTTATGACGGAGGAGCCGCTTCTGTTACCCCGGCGGGGGCCAGGCGGGTGCCAGGGCAGGCACAGGGACAGGGACCCCAGGCAGTCCCAACGCCCCGTTTCCCCAGGCTGCCGTTTGTATTGGAGGCATCACTCCAGGAGCGATCAGTCAAATTTGGATGCTGAATTTCAGGCGTTCACGGCGAATGACTGAAACGGGAATGACGTGGGAGGGAAGGGCTGTATGGAGGGCAGTGCCTGCCCACTGGGCTGGGGCTGCAGACACTCCATTTGCTGTCATTTGCCGCTCCCTGTTTGTGGCTCTGAGTCATGGAGATGCAGCATTACCAACTGAATTTAGGACCATGGGCACATAAGAAACATTCAATGGGAAAAGCATAACGCTCCCTGACCATCCATTAATGCTTAGGTGCTTCCAGCACAAATACAGTTTAAGCTGAAAGGTTCCCTTCTAAAGGTTTTATAGGATGATACAGTATAACATACCATTCCATCATACAATGACAGTATGCAAACGCAGGCGTGACATGAGCGTGGTGCAGTGTCACCCCACCGGCGTGCGACTCCAGGGAGCGCAGCCGCCTGCCTCCGAGTGCTCCCGTTCCGCTCTCTGGACTCACCGGGGTGTTGGCAGGAGGCTCACATGCACCCTGAGAGCCATGGCTACCATCCTCTGGGGCAGTTCCACCGTGCTTGTGGGACGTGTGGCCGTACAATACCAACGAGGCGGGTGAATCAGAGCATATTGTGATGACTTCTTGTGATTTTTCCCATACCAAAATAGTTTTGTGCTTAAAATACGTTCTGTGTTAACCCAAGCGTGCATGAGGCTGGGCTGGCTTTCCAGCACTCGGCTGAATTTCAGACTTAGTTTATCAAATGCACTGCCAACAGACTGCATCCTTCTGCCAAGGCAGCTGGGGAAGAGTCACGGTTATCAGCACTCAGGCCCTTCGCCTGCGTTGGTTGCCGCTTTGCGAAGTATCACTAAAAATTTACAAACTCCTGTGAATGTTGAAACAGTTGGCAAGTAGATCCCTACTTACAGGCTGTTTTGGTTGTCCGAGTATTTCAGTACTGCAGCCAACAACTGCTTTATTTTGCCTTACCCAGCTTTGCATTATCCACCAGCCTGGTTTTCAGACCCCATCCATCCTTCTGATGGTTGCGAAACTTCAACTAATCCTGATACAGGTCAAGATTGCTGCTCTGCCAGACATGCAGTTTCCTTTTCTTTGGGGAATTAATCCTGTCTGACTGATTAGCCTTTGTGCTTTTCATTTTACAAGGATGGCCAAGCTGCATTTGGGTGTTCTCTCTGCTGCTGCTAGATGACATCTGAGGACAACCAGAATGATTTTTATAAAGTAATAATCCCAGCACCAAGTTTGCAATGCTGTAAAATTTAACTGTGCTTCTGTTACAAGATGTGGGCAGCCCTAGTTTAATTTATACCATGATTTTGTTACTTTCTGATGTAGTCTGTGGTCAAATTAAATGAAGGCAGTGGAGTAATTGCAGTTTAGGATATACAGTTCAAAATGACCTAGATATGTTGGTTTCTCATATCGGCCTACATCCTTTCAAATAAAATCCACCTCTGGGGCCATACAAAATTTTGCATATTTAATGCTAAATAGTAATTCTCACAAATAATATCCCAGGATACGTGGGGAAGCATCTGAGTGCTCAGTATAAATACATTACATGACAAACTTAGCTTTTTTCTGCACTCAAACTGATCCCAGTTTCTCCTTCTGTTGCTTCTTCTGATCGTGCAGCTGATGGATAAACAGTTTACAGACTCTTGGTCGTTTGATAGCTTTCCAGGTTTTTTGGGTTTTGTTTGTTTTTTTTTTATTACTGTGGTGTGTGATTGTCATCTTTGTTCCATGGAAATGTTTTTTGTCTCTGGCTTGATGACTGAAATTTTTTAAGCAGGAGAGTGATGAATGAGAAAGGGTTTTTGGAAGGCAGTTCACACACATGTACATGCCAGTGGCAGCCAGTCCCTGTGTATGTTACGTTTTGTGAGCAGCAGATGAGAAGGGTTGAGCACGGCTGAGGCGTGCAGTCAGTTGAAGATAAGCAGATGACCTTCAGCATAATTTTAAATATCTGTTCTACTCAAATGCACATGCGAGTTCACGTTCCCCTCCTATATGGTGACCTACCCTAGTATTAAACATTTTGGGAGTTGTATCTCTGTATGAAATAGTGGAATGAACATGGTGATTTTCTCCACCAGCTGAAAATAAATCAACAGAGAAATCCAGGAAATAAAATATCGCCTTTATTTTTCCATTCTGTGCTCACTATATTTATTCAGCCTTAGACTTCTATAACGGTTATCTCCTGAACAATGTCCAGCGTCATCTTGCATCCTCTTTATCCCCTGTATCACATTTCACTGCCGCAGACAGTAAGCACTTTGGGGCAAGGAGCCAGTATTTATGTATTACCCAGTGCCGCGTACATCAGCTGTGTGCACTATCTATAGTGCTCCAAGTCCCCAGGAGACCTTCTGCACGGGTGTCTCATGAAGGTGTTTCAGACCTGGATTCCCAACCAGTGCCAGTCGGATTTTGGCTTTCCAGTCATGTGCGGTGGAGTTTGTTACTGCAGTTAAAAACCAAACCCACAGGAACAAACAAAACCCCAACACCGACAGAAGACCTCATTTGCAGCACTGCTCAGAGTAGCTGTTTTCAGGCAAAAACTTACTCCTTAGCGTAGACTGTGCTGAAGTGGTTCAGATGCACTGATGCTGTAACATGTGGCCTTAATCTTCAGAACTGGCAAATCCTATTTACTGTGTAAGTATTTAAGCTAATTATATCTCTGATGTGAAGAACATGTGACAAGCAGTTCACACTGTATCCTTTAAAGGACATTGAAATCCTGGACCCTCATGAAATATTCTGTGCCTCATTACATGTTTGGGCTGTCGTATGTGTTCTGCAGTGTGTTTAGCAATAATATAATTTAGTGATAATATCCAGAAAGTATGTTGTGGCTAGATCGTCTGTAGTGCAAAGGAAGAAATAATTCATAACAAGATTTTCCTGGAAGCGCCGTGTTTGCATGGCAGTTGCACAGTTAGGGTATCTGTTGCATTAGAGGAGTGATTTGGTAAACATTGGTTTGGCTTTAGAAGAGCTGCATTTGAAATCAAACTCCTGTGCTGATGCCTTAAATAAAAGCAATATTGTTTCTCAGGTGAGACTGCTGTATGAAGGTCCAAGCAGGCTTTGCAGTAGCCGCAGAGGCACCGGGAGATGAGAAGGCTCCTGTCCCTGGAGGAGCGATCAACTGCCATGGGGGATCAGCCCGGCGGCAGCAGCACCCGTTCCCGTGGCAGGGAGCGGTGCGGGCCGGCACCGGCAGTGGTTGTGAGCTGCCTCCGTCTGCAGAGGTGTGGGCTGAGCCATCCGGGCCATCCATGGGCATGCTCTGCCGGCGTGGGAGGCAAAAGCCTGGCCGGCTCTTTGCGAGGCGTCGATGCATCCCCGAGGCTTCCCAGGAGCAGTGGGAGCTTTGTGCGGTGCTGGGCCCTCAGCCTCCCGCACGAATGGCTGCCCTTCCACTTGCTGTTCAGCTCTTCAGCGCTGGGGCAAGGATCCCACGGGTCAAGTATGACTGCAGAGAGCGGGGTGCCCCATTCCCATCAGACGTTTACTTGGCTTTGGGAGCATCTCTGCAGGCTTTGACGGACATAGGCGAGATCAGAGCCCAGCCCCTTGCCCCTGTATTGCTTTTGGTCAAAGTCAAACCACTGGTAAGAGGAAGGTTTGTGTCTGGGGAGCTGGATGGGTGCTGGTATGCTGAGTGGCTTTGAGTACAGAGCAGCATCTGCCTGGAAGGGTGATCCTACCTAAAAGCTCACTCCCTTCGCGGTGGGTTCATCCCTGCCCTCAGAAGCCCCAGCGGGGGGAAGGAACGTGGTGCCCGTGTGCTGCCCAGCAGGTGGGTTGCGGGGGCTGCCGGCCGCACGCTGAGCTCGGAGCAGGTTGCTGCGTCTGCGGCGCCCGCAAATCCAGGCAGAGCTGGCGCAGACGGTGGGGTTACTGCTGTGCTCAGCAGCATTGCCCCGCTGTCAGGAGAATGGCAGGGCAATGAACTGCAGAAAAAAAAGTCAACTTGCTGAGGAATAGGCAGTAGATAATCCAGGTCTACTGCTTAAGAGACACAGAAATAAGACTCTTCTCTTTCTAGGTTCAGTGTAGTCCATTGTTATTTCTCCCTGATTTGTCATGTCACCTTTGCAATCCATAAGATAAATATGTATTTTCTTACATATATGAAGTTCTGCTATATATAAAGTACCACTAAACAGTATATCCAAAGTACATGATGAGATAATACAAAAGAAATACCTGAAAACATGGTTGAGAAAAGTTATTTCTTACCTGATATCTATATATTGCAGTCTGAACTTGTGGGAAGAGTTCCTAGTGATTATTAGCCCTGATAATTGCAATGGTCATCAGTTATCACTGCTCTCAGAAGAGCAGGGAACAAATTGTGAAACCTTGATCATTTAGCACAAAAATATTTCTTCTTCCAAATGGTTCTGCTGCGGTCAAAGATGCCGGGGTTTGATGGTTGCACTTGATGGCGTGGACATGCCTGGTTCCCGTTCTTCGCACCGAGAGCTCTGTGCTGCCACGACCGTTCCGTACTCCATGTGCAGTGTGTGCGCAGACACTCCTACATGTGCAAAATCTGACACTACCTGAGCAAAATCTGTGTAGTTTTGCACTGAAAAAATGTGCCCCACTAGCTCAGTTGTAGCTATTTGGGTAGGGAGGGAGAGCAAAGTTTTGGCTCAGAAGAAAACGAGCGAGAAGCACTGGCAATGGGCACTGGATGGGGCTGCTCGAAAAAAGGGCAAAAGCAGTAAATAGGCAAAGGGAGACGGTTTTTGGTCCCTGGCATAAAATGCTGAGTAGGGGAAAGAGTAAAAATAAAGTGAGGCCTGTTAAAATGCCACAGAAGCTGGTCAGTCTAATTGAAGGAATGAGAGAGAGCACTTGGAGAGCAGCTGGTCCCTGAGCCGGGCTGGGTGTGTGGCAGTGCTCGTTACTGGTGTGCTGTTAATCATGTACAGCTTGTACCAGTACCAGTAACAGCGCGTAGCAGGGGTGAAGGCCAAGTAGATCAATTTATCATACGACCTTTGGGAGGCACAAGTCCTCGCTTACTTTGCATTCAATGAACTGATTCTTCCCTTTTCTGCCCCGAGGTCCTGACCCTTGTTCTCTGTCATTCGTGAAGGAGAGGGCTGCAGCTCGCCCTCTGCATGTGACCTGACTTCCCAATTTTCTTGATCTTGGTTTAATCCAGTAAATTATTGGTCTTCCTGAAGTCATGCTAATTAAGGTTCATGTGATTGGGACTTCATCCCGCATATAGGTTACAGCTTCCCCAGCTTTCTTACGTGACTTATAGTTGAAAACATGAGAAACAAACTGACAGTGTAGTGAAGTCACAGTTGACATTTTGGTGGACTCCATGTGGAACACAAGGGCATGGTTCCAGAGCGCGGGCTGGGGGATGCCTAGGGGGCTCAGAGAGCCTGTTAACGTGCCGTGGCATTCGCAGACGTTCTCCGGTGACCGACTTCTGTCTGGGGATGAGGAGGATGGCCCCGCACAAGGGGTTCACTGGGAGGATGTTCATCCGGAGCATGTTCACCCGCACTGCGCATTCCTTGATGGCTGTATGGGAATGGTCCTTGTTGGCCAGTGCAAGCTGGTGCCCTTCCCGAGCCTTCCCCAGGCTCCCCGGGCAGTAAACAAGCAGCCTCGGTCTTTCTGGGTACTCGGCTATACGGCAGGGATATTTATCCATCGCTGTGAAGTGCTTGGGTGTCTGTGGTCCTCTGGAAGGAGAGGTCCCTAACCTGGTGTCTGTGTCTCTGGTTCTGGATTGAACCACCAGCGTGCTGGACTGGGTGCTGCTCGGAGGAGGCTTTGGGAGCATGGGGCAGCGTGGCTCCCGGCGCGGTGGGGACAAGCACAGGGCTCCAGGCTGTGCTTGGGAGCCAGGCCAGAGGTGCTGAGTGAGGGATAAAGCTCCCAAAGGCGGCTGAATGAGGCTGTTTCTCTGGAGGCCGTGCAGTGTGCTCGGCTGCAGGGTGACTGGTGTAGTCGTCCAGTTACTGTTGGCAATGCATTTCCAGCAAAAGGCCTTAATTCCTGATTCAGTTCTGGATTCCCACTGGTGCCTGACAAGAACTTGCCCTGCTGGGTTACCTTCCCCTTGTCTTGCTGGAAACAGCGTGTGTTTTGGTACCGGGGGTACGTGCTGCCCCAGCCCTCCAGCTGGCCATGTGTGGCACGTGCAAGGGGTCAGTGATGCCCACGGGTTCGGGGCTGTGTCTGAAGGCAGGACCGCACACGGTCCTTTCTTCCCAACACACCACTGGGTGATGAATGCTGCCAGTCCCGTGCTGGACACCCCAGGCAGTCCCATGTTTGCACCTCTGGAGGGAAGCCTGGCTTGCGGCTCGGCTCTGGCTTAGAGGAGGAGCCACCAGCACCCAGAGCCCTGGTTTCAGCAGGAGCCAGACCCCTGAATGTCTGCTGTGGTCACTTAGAGGTGCTGCTCCCCATGGCCGTGGCCGTCTCAGGGACACCTCACCTATGGTGTTGGGTGTGTTCAGCACTGCAGATCACAAGAAGCTCTGGGTTCCTGTCATGCAGCTCTTCCAGTGTGTGCAGCACGGGGGTCTCTGCCCCGGGACAGCCCCTTTCCCTTTGGGGTCATCCCTTAAATACGGGGCAGCCAGCCACCAACCCGATTGGCTGACACCAATTACATGTGGGATAATAGGAGTGTAATTACCCCATTTTTGCTGCTTAATTAGCTTCTCAGATTTTAAGTGCTCTGTCTACTGGAATCTGTGAGCCGAAGGACTCAGGGCACGGTTGTAAATGCATTGGGAACTGGACATGACAAGAGAAATTGTACAAGAGCTTTAAGTGTTCTCCCTCTCAGAATATTAATTTTATGACATGACCTTCACCCAGATCAAAAATTAGGTGCTGATTTTGGTGCGAGCTGCAGAGCAGTGTCATGGTAGCGCTGGTTTCCCCTCCCATGCAGAGATGGGCTTTCAGTTAAGGCATGTTCTCATACACTGAAGTTACGCAGACCTGGTTAGTGCAGATAGTGATGGTCAACGATTGTGTTGTGTCCTTAGTTTGATAGGTCTACAAGCATTCCTTGGGCAAAAACTTTCCCACATAAGAAAACAATGATGTGGAGTCAGCTGTGTTTGTGGAGTGACAGTGGCCTTTCACAAGCCAATACTGGTCTAAGGGATTGCATCGCTTTATGAAGTAATGATTGGCACAACGGATGTCATGAATTCTAATTAATTTATATATGCATTAAAGTGCACTGTCGAGAAAGATGTTATTTCTCTTTCAAACATATGCAATTAAATATTTATCCCCGTTGCAATCTCTTCTGGGCACAGTTAGTGCCTCTTCCAGCACCCTTGCTCCCACCACATGCCGGGTTCCTCGGGGATCGTCTGCAACGCTCCTAAGTGGCATCAGCTCTGGTGCTCGCCAGGAGCAGTGCAGAGAAACAGCCCATCCCGCTATGCCCTCTGATGTGTCCGTTTCCATAAACCGCAGATGACGGCGTGTGAGGAAGCTGCTCAGCAGCCCAGTCTCCAAAGAGCCAGTCTCCTCCACGTGCCAAGAGCGGTCGAAGATGCTGCGGGGTGGGAGCTCGTCCTGCTCCCGGGGAGTGTTTCCCCATCCTGCCCTGGAGCAGGAGGACGTTCCACTGGTGTGAAGGGGCAGAGTGGGGTCAGCAACGGCTGCCCAGGCCCCAGGCAGCCGTGCTGCCCACATGCCCTGTGGCTGGGGCAGAGCGGAGGGGCCATGGGAACGCCGCTGCCAGCCCCGTCCCCTGCATCGGGGCAGTGGAGCTGTGTGCGTGTGCTGTCACCAGAGCTTCTCCGCACAGGCTGACCTCCCGGCATCGTCCCCCAAGTCAGCGCCTCAGTGACGGCACTGTGCTAATGATCTGTTAATCAATAGAAATAATTGTTACAAATTTAAAAGAAATTTTGTTATCTAATAATATATTTAACAGTTAAAAAATGAGGCTAGCGTTCTAACCCAGACCAGCAATTAAGAAAATAGATTTAATGCTCATGGATGTGAAGGTAAAATAAGTGAGGTGAAGGAAGTTTTGTGCTGGGCATAAAATTGGAGGTTTGATTCAATTATTCTTAACACACTGCTTAGGTCCCACAGAAACCTGTGCATGGGAGTTCTTAAACCTATTCTAATTGAAGCAAAAATCAGTGGAGTGGAAAGTGTCCTGGCTCTTCAAGAGATGTCAAAGTATATAACGTGGTAGACACCTGGGGGTTTGGAAAACAGTGACAGCTACAAGCTGACCTTTGGCGAATTTAATCTGCAAATGGATTCCTGCTTAGGACAGCTAATGCTTTTAGTTATTGTAAAGGCTCGTTCCTGGATTTTAAAAAGCTGAGAATAAATGGATTTCATGATGCAGCTCCTATGCGCGTTGCATAACAAACAGGTGGCTTGTGGATGTATTTAAATGATACGGTGTATTGAAAAACTTTGCAGGACTTACGAATACATAATTATAATTCATGCACAATGGGGGGAATAATTTTTCGAGTTAATAAAGGAGAAAGGACTTGGCACTTGTTAAAATGGAAATATACTGAAGACGGAGCCTGCTGAAAAGAAAGGGAAGGAGGTTGCTGATCTGTGTTTATGTTTCTTAAATAATATTCATAAGCATTGCAAGGGCTTGTTATTCAGCTGGGCATTGCCTTTTGACTGAGGCTTGCCATCTGAGATCTGAAGGGAGGATGTGATACAGTAATGTTTGCTTATTAAAAATCTGTTTCTATTTTTCTTTTCTGGAGTTGGCATTGTTTAAGCTAGATTGCTCCTGTGTCGTACATGGTGTACACAAGTGCACACCTGCAGGCAAATGCACATCGGAGGCAGAGGTAATCTGATTCCTGGGTGTAGTGTTTTGGTTTGGTTTTCACCTTTCTTTTCCTTCTCTCTTTTCCTGCGGGAGGTCCGTACCCTTCCCTTCCCTTTGGAGACCCCAAGCACAGAGGTGTCCGTTGATTTGCCCAGAGCCAGCAGCAGTTCTGAGTCCTGCTGTGCCATGTTTGGGTCCTGTCCCCTGCGCTGTAGTGGGGACAAGGAGCGACCAACAGCACAAAAGTTATTTTTAAAGCATGATGTTACTGTTGTGGCTCTTTCTGGCCTGCAAGAGAGCTTTGGTAAATACATCTCTGCGCTTTGCCATGAAACCATGGCCAGGTTTTGTGCCTTGTCACAGTGAGTGAATTCAGACTAACCTGTGGATCTCACCCACTGCAACCGAGAGCAGCGTCAGCCACAAATACAGTGTGTTTGCTTAACTTAAACGTGCCTGGTGATTACAGGAAGGAACTCACATTCCAGAATAATTTGTTGAAGGCTTTGGGCATGGAGACTTCAGGCTCATGCCTGGCTGACAAATGCTTCTGGCTTGTCACATCAGTAATCCCCGTATTAATGAATGGCCTGTGATGTGGTTGACTGACAAATCCTTGAAGTTATGTATGCGTATGAGTAAGTGCCAGAGTTCTCCAAGGTGCAGCTTTACAATGCCTTACATCAGCCTCCACATGACAGCGCGTCAGAAAGCCTCCTGGGGAGGCAGGCAGCTGACAGCCCGGGAATTCACCTTTCCTCATAAGGTCACGACAAGGGGCAGAAAGAGCTTTCCCTCTCTTGCCTCTCGCCTGAGAGGATCCACAGGCTCCTCCAAAAGGCGTGCGGTGGTGCTGCGGTGCTGCAGTGGCATGGAGCGCCCTGTCCACAAGACGTGCATACTGGACGTACTGGAGTCCTTGAGCCTTCTCGCTCAGGGATGCTATCTGCCGTGCTTCCCCTGAAAAAAGCGGCTCGGAGGGAGGCAGTGCTATCTCAGCAGAATAATAACACAGGCTATAAAATCTTGCACCTTCCCAATGAGATTTTAATTATGATACTACAGGTAGGAGAGGACATCGGGCTGCAGTGCACCACTGTATTTACAATGTTTTCCAGCACCTTTGTCCATTCCCTTTGCATCCCTTATTTCCCCTCTGGTCCCAGTAACAATAACGCTCCCCGCCGATGTGGCACTAGGCTGTCAAGATGGTTTCTGTCAAGCTCCATGGTTCCTGTGGCTGACCCCAGCCCTGTGCCGTGGGGGGCTCAGGGATGCTGGGCTCACTGTGCTGGTGGGGGGGCACACAGTGCAGAGGTGCTGCACGGCCTGTGCCCGTGCGTGCCCGGCTCCCCTGCTGCACCCAGCCAGCACCCAGCACCAATGACAGTCCTGGCCAGAGCGAGGGCTCTGCTGCTGCCGAGGGTGCTGCCGAGGCGGGTCTGGACGGCGGGGCAGGGGTGTGCTGTGGGTGCAGGCTCAGGTCAGACCCCAGGCTGTGTCCGTGTACCCATCTCCCTTCAGCAGCCATCTGGGCTGTGGAGAGTGGGGGGCAGAGGGGACACTGTGGGTCAGTTGTAGTGCTGGTGTGAGAGCACGGAGTCGTGCCCGTCCCCCCCTGCAGCTGCCCAGGGCACACATCGCCTGGCTAGGGATGTCTTGTGTCCTGACACTGCGGTTGGGCTTTACCTCCAGCCTCAGGTGCAAGAGCTCAGAGAAGCAGAGTTGGGGGAACTTGCCCCCGTGACTTTCTTCCCTGTATCTGCCAGTGCCTCAGTCAGTGCCGAGGCTTATTTCTTCCTGGACTATACCAAGACACAAAACCCTCCCAAAGAGTAATTGTTTCCCTTTGGCACGCACCAGATGACGCATCCAGAACACAGCCTGTCCTTTCAGAGATGTGTCCTGAAAAGGGGAGCCCTCCCTTCCCCCATAGCCCCTGTGCTCGTGCTCTTCCCCAGATGTCACCGATCCCCCAACCCCGCACTGACCTTCACAACCACGGACCACTGAGCATCCCTACCCCCTTCCACAGCCGAGACGGGGCGAGCCTGGGCAAGGCACCCATGGGCACGCACCTCCTTGTCACTGCTGGCATGGCTACTCCCACGGCCCTTGCTGCATCCCCTGTCCCAGGACACCCGGCGTTTACATGCTGTGGCTCTTTTTCTGCCGAAAAAGGGCTTGACGTCCGGTCCCGGCTATGTTCTTGAGTTTGGGGCGGGCAGGTCAGGGAGCAGCACTCCTTCAGGCAGGAGCTTCCCCGGGGGCAGGGGCGTCCCCCAGAGGCAGGAGCATCCCCGGGGCAGGGGCAGCGCCGCGCTCCGCCCGCCCGGGACGCGCCGTGCCCGACGGGGCGGGCGGAGCTCGGTGGCGGCGCCGTGCCGTGCCGTGCCGAGCCGAGCCGAGCCGTGCCGTATGGGAGGAGCCAGCGGGCTCCGCCGCCCCTGCGCCCCCCCACCGCCGCCGCATTTCGCGGCCGGCCGCCGCGGAGCAGGGCGCGGGGGGGGGATGATGGATCCGCGGCTGCGGCTGCTGACGCCCCGCGCCCGCCAGCCCGCCGTCAATGGAGGAGGACGTTGAGACCCGCAAGATCAGCAGCAGTTTCCTGCGAGACCACAGCTATGCCACGGAAGGTGAGCGAGTGCCGCGGGGGCGGCGGCGGCAGCCCCTGCCCGCCCGCAGCAGGTGGGGGGCAGCCCCGCAACAGCCCCCCGGCCCCCGCCCGCATTTTCCCCCGCGGCTCCCCGCGCTCCCGGCCGCGCTGGCGGGGCCGCCGCTGGCGCCGGGGCTGGGCACCGCTCCCCGCCGGCCGGGCCGGGCAGCCCCG
>VFFE01007817.1:14469-26023 GCA_008921705.1 Burhinus oedicnemus
GACACCTCCCACCAGACCAGGTTGCTCCAAGCCCCGGCCAAC
Organism: Burhinus oedicnemus; assembly: GCA_008921705.1. NCBI lineage: Eukaryota > Metazoa > Chordata > Aves > Charadriiformes > Burhinidae > Burhinus > Burhinus oedicnemus. The sequence goes on from VFFE01007817.1 coordinate 14,512, forward strand.
CTGGCCTTGAACACCTCCAGGGATGGGGCAGCCACAGCTGCTCTGGGCAACCCCGGCCAGGCTCTCACCACCCTCGCAATGAGGAATTCCTTCCTCACATCTCCTCTAAATCTCCCCTCTTCCAGTTTAAAACCCTTCCCCCTCGTCCTATCGCCACAATCCCTAAATCCCATCCCTGGAGGTATTGAAAAGCCGGGCAGACGTGGTGCTGAGGGACACGGTTCAGTGGTGGGTTTGGCAGTGTTGGGTTGATGGAAGGAATCCATGATCTTAAAGGTCCCTTCTAACCCGGACGAGTCTGTGATTCTACCCAGGCTGGCCGAGGGGGTGACGGATCCCGGGGGAAGCGGCGTCCCGAGCCCTACCTGTGTGCGTGCGCTTGTGCCGCTGCAGCTCGTCGCTCCGGGTGAAACGCTTCCCGCAGAGGATCCAGGTGCAGATGAAGGGGCGCTCCCCGGTGTGCCACCGCAGGTGAGCCCGCAGGTGCGAGGTTTTGCCGTACACCTTCCCGCAGCCCGGGATGTGGCAGATGTGCTGCTTTTTTTTACCTGGATCCCCAGAGCTCCTGAAAGAGCCAGAGGGAAAGAGTTAAAACAACCCTGAAAGCTCTGGGTGGCCAGAGGGAGGGAGAATGGGGCCAAACAAGGCACTTTTGGGGTTTCCGCCTGCTGCCCGGGGTTCGGAGGTTGCTCGGGCAGCCCGGCGTTGCTGGATTCACGGCGCAGCAGCCTTACCTTCCCTCGCTGTCTTTGCAGTAGGGACAGGTACACGCTTCCCTCCGCGTTTTCCGTCCTTGCTGGGGTTGCGGATCCGGGCTGGTCTCTCCTTCCTCTACAGCCGCGTTCTCGTCTCCCAGCCCGTCTCCGCTCGTGCCGTGAAGACCCAGCTGAGCACCGTGGTCGCCTGGAAGGAAAAAAAACCCAGGAAGTTACTGCAGGTTCTTCACCAGCAAAGCCCCGAGCAGAAGGAGGGAAGCGAGAAGCTCCAGCCCTTCCCCACGGCAGCCGCAAAGCCGGGATGGGGCAGGGTGTCTCAGGACGTAGGATGTTATTAATTCCAGCCTTCTCCCTCGCCTTTCCACGGGTTTTCCAGCCCTGACAATCCCTGACCGAGCTTTCCCTAAAGCCCCGGGGCTCTCCCTGCCCTCCACAGCCCCCAGCTCTCCCACGTTTTAATCTATGCCCTCCGATTTGCATCCAGAGGAGAGGCAAGAGCGGCGTTTCTCAGGAAAAACAGCCCCCCCGCGACGTCACTCCAGCCACCTGCCAACTATTTCAGCAAACCTAGCGCAGAAAACAGAGCAAAAATGTAAACCAAGCAGTGCCGGCCGGCTTGCATCCGTGTCCGCGATAAAGCCAGCGTCAAAACATCACCGAGGGAAACCTGGGCTTCTCCAAATCACGCTTTGCTACCGACCTCACCGAGGTCCCTTTCCCAACCCCCCCATTCTTTTTTTGGGCGGGAAGAGGCAGTTTTCCCTTTTCAAACATCTCTCCAGCTTAAACCTGATGAAAGCAACAAATCTACAGAGCAGATGCGAACTCCTCTTGCCAATCACCCCCTCCCCAAAAAAAAGAAGGCCGGGATAAATAAAGCGGGCTGGAAGACCGTAGTCTTCAGCAGCATCCATCAGCGAAGATAACATCGGCACGCGCTTACTGGTTAATTACTGCGATTACAGAAAGGGATATATATATATATATATATATATATAAAGTTGAAAAATCATCTGGCGCTGCTCGCGGAGTGTGGTCCCTCCCTCTCTCGAGGAGCAATTCCCAGTTATAAAAGCCGCAGGAACCGCAGGGTAGCGCGGACGAGCTCCCAAATGCAGACAAACATAAACCATTGGTAACGGGGCGGAGGGGGGGGGGTTGAGGAGTAGGAAGTTTTTAAGCCTATCAGTTTTCATTGCCGTTTTATTGCTCTACGCTTCTGCTGTCATCTAATTGCTTCTCCAATAACCCCATCTACACTTCACAAGTGTTTTATTTCCCTTCAAGCTCCGCTGCTTGATTATTTTCAGGCTGAAAAGCCGGAGCGGGCGCGGAGACGGCAGGCTGAGTAATCTCTTTTCAGCTGCAATTAACATATGCCAATAGGTCTAACGGCAGATTTAGAGCCGAAGACGCTTCCGCCGGATGGGTGGCAGCATCCTTGGCTGGCTACGGGCTGTGATTCGAGCCCAAAATTCACCTTTTTCCTACCAATTTCCTCGCAAGCAGGCAGCCAGGGTTGAGATCACCGCGTGAAGGTGGTGGTGTTTGAACAGGGGGCTGAGATAAAACACGCCTGTGTGTGCAAGCGCCACACGTTTGTCCCCAACGGTGACCGATGCTGAGCTCTGCCACTCTTCCCGGAGATTCCTTCCCACCGCCGAGAACCGAGGCTTGTGTTGGGGCAAGTCTTCCCCAAAAAACACCCAGCTGGGGGCTTTCCTGACGCTGTTTATCAGCTGCTGCTGGGCCGGCTCCAGCGAGGAGGAGTTAACGGGAAGGACTGTGCCAGCCAGCCCTGCCAAAGGCTGATGGGGACATCGGGGTGCAAGGGACGTCGGGGTGCCCTGGGAGATGCTGGTTCGTTCACTCCAATCTCCTCCTCCCAGTAGCCGGAAGTTGCTTCTTAGATAAGGAGGGCAAATGTCATGAAGCTGCCGTTTCCAAAGCCATCATTCCCAAAAAAACAGCCCACGGTCCTGCTGCTGGGGTCCTCCAGAGCAGCAGGAATAAAGGCCACCTCCCCAACACGGGGACCGAGATGCTGCCACTGGCAGTGGGACCGCAGCAAGACCAGCACAGCCTTTTGAGAAGCCCTACTGGGACAAGTACCTTCAGCAAAGCGGTGGAATTTGCTTTAAAAACCTGGTTTTCCGCGTTAACGTCTTCTAGGCAGAAGGCAGCACACCGAGCATCCGCGGGAGAGGTGCCGGCGCTGAAGAAGGATAAACTTCAGGCTTATGCCCACCTGAAACATCCATTTTCCGCAGGCTGGGCTCTCTTCCTGCGGCCGGGAGGGAGTTTCACAACCCGAGACAGCGAGGGGGGAATGACGAAGAGTTCCTGGCAGCGGGCAGCCTTCCCCGGGCCCCGTGGCTTTGCTCTTTCCAGCAGGTGTCAGTGGTGCCCTGGCAAAACTCAGCAGAGGAGCTGCTCAGAGAAGGACAAAAGCCACCAGGAATAAGATCCCTGGCTACGTGGGCCACCGGCCAGCTCACGGCCACGATGCCCGACACTTCTGTGGTGGCATGGCCAATGATCTGCGTGGCCGGCGGGGGATTCATGTGTGCAACGGGGCCACGCTCAACATCTGGGCTTCCTCCGGAAAGAGGAACAGCTCCGATTTCACTCCTCCGGGTCGCGGCGGCATCAACAGGAGCTTCGCTCGCCCAGGCGGGAGCACACAAAGAGGGAGGCTTGAAATTCAGGCTGGCTGCTTTGCCCCTCAAGTCCGCAGGGATCCAGATTTCCTAGGAGAGCGCTGGGCGAATCCTTTGCCGCGGAGGACTGAGACACCCAGAGTATCAAAGCAACAACCAGGAGAAGGGCGGCAATCAAGGAAACGAAGCCTCAACTCATCCGCTCGCCTCGTCTCTACTTACGTCATGCCGGGGCCGGGTCGTCCACAGGGGGACGAGGGACATGACACCGATGTCGCCAGTGGCACGGCGAGGGGCTGCGCTGACGTGTCGGCACCCCAATGTCGTGTATTAAAGGACGGCGCCGGTCCCGAAGAGCGTACATCCCTGTGGATGGTGCCCTCTGGTCTGCACCGGGGCAGGAGGAAACGCTCGGCGGAACGGCGGCCGAAAGATGCTGCAAATAACACCCGCGACCGACACGCTCGGACCAGTTTAGTTCCACCAGGACCAGTTCCTGCCATAGCGGTAGCGTTAAATAACCCCAGCGGCGATGGTGGTGTCTGCCCGCACGCCGGGACACCGAGGCGGAGAGGAATATCGTCGGCCATCGAGCGACAGCGCCCAGGCCAGGTCAACGCCGCCGCCGCCGGGCGGGAGGAAGGAAATTGTTTGTCCCTTCGAAGGGGACACAATTTTAAGCCCCGCTGGGAAATCTCGGCTGGGCCCTCCCGTACCTCATCAGCAACATTCCTGCACTCCCTGCAAAGTTTAGCAATTTTAGGATGAAATCTTTTTGGTGTTGTGTCCCCCCCCCTCCACCAGCTCTTGCAACATATGTTTACAGCCTAAAACCAGCACGGAGGGAACCAGGGAGGGCTGTTTTCTTTGGGGTTTTTTAAGCTTTATAAGCCAACGACGACAGCTTGCATTACAGCTCCAGATTAGAGATTTCCCTGTCGCGTATGTGCCGTGCCGTTGTAAAAAGGAAGGAGAAGACACAGGCGTTCTCCCCAAAATACGCTTGGGAGGGGGAGAACCCAGCCTTGATGTCTTGGAACGGCTTCAATCTTTGAACATGCAAAAGCCTACGCAGCATTTTATAGTCTGTTGGCATGTCATATGGAGGGGAAAAAAAACCCAAATCCTCCTTCTGGTAATCTATGGCTCGCATCTAATTAAGGTATAAATAAATTACGGCGAGAGAAGACAGATCTTGTACGTACACGCTTCATTCTTCACATATCAGGACGCGCGGAAGTCTCCAGAATATTGCAGTTTCAGGAGAAAGCTTGGCAGAGAGAAACCAGCTGGATAATTTATGTTTATTATCTCCGCTAATATAGATTACTTCTAAGACTAAAGCTTTCATGAAAGCTGCCAAGCCCCCGGTCCACGCTCAGGTCACTGAAATCCTGAAAAAAAATATATTAATAGGGCAAGGAGGGGGGTTTAATCCTTGGAAAACCCTGGGGAACAAAGAGGGATTTGCCTGCGAAGACAGGCGACAGGAGCCGACCCTGGCTCCCGTACCTGACCCGCCTTCGTCCGAAGGGGCTCCTGCTCCAGCAGCACGGGACGGGGGTACCGACCTCGGAGACACCCCCCAGAAAAGGGGGAGTCGTTTGCGGGTCTCACACTAAAAAGACCAAAAGCACCCCAGCCTTGGCTCGCGACTGCTCTGGAGACAAGGTGCTCCTTGTCCCCTCACTGCTCGTCGGAGGGAAAAGGTTTGGGTTTAGTCCTTTCATTTAGCAAAGTAAAACGAGGTGAGAAACGCCCTGCGGATGGAAGAGAGGAGCATTTTTAGATCCACCCCGGCTGACCTTGGGAGAGGGGAAACAGACGCGATGTTCATTTTGAGGGAGGATCTGGGGAGGGGAAAAAAAAAAATATGAAAAAGTGAAAAAAAAAATAAAAAAAAAGGTTTCTTGTGCAAACTCTGCAACATTGGCAGCTGCAACTGCACAGAGGCGGGAGAGGAAGAGGGGGGTAAGTCGTCACCACGCAGAGCGGGGCAGGCAGGACGAACCCATGCCAGCTTCCAAACGCAACAAAAAGAGGCGAAAGGGACTTTTCAAGGCCGAAAAGGCACGAAACCCAGCGGCCACGCAGCCCCGGGGCTCCCCAAACCTCTCGGCACATCTCCACCCACGGCCGATGACAGAGGGCAGGCACGCGCCTGAAAAAAACACAACCCCTCCCCATCAAAAATCAAACTTTTCTAGCTCGCAGCTCAAGTTCTCCCCGTTTCCGCCTCCTCCTCGGCAGCCTGAAAGCCTGAAAGCCTCGCCGGTGCTCGCTGCTCTCCCCAAAACACCGCCACCCTCCACTCCAGACGGATCAAAGACAATTAAGCTGCACTTGCTCCACAAAGGAACAAAGTAGGTTTTGTAACGCAGTCCCCTTGATTTTTATCTCGTTTGATTTCCTCGCTAATTTGCGAAATGAGTTAATCTGCAGTAGGAAGTCATTCATGCAAATTAGCCAAGCTCTCGCTTAATAATTCTTCGGCGGTAGGGACAGCGGAGCGGGGAACACGGTGCCCGGCTGCGTAAGACGGTGCAGTTTTGAAGTCAGACTGCAGCGCATGGAGTAATTGTATTTTAATCTGGAGTTTAACGACTTGAAAAGCCACACGGCAAGTTCGGCGATATCCTTTAATTGTTGGAGGTTTCTGTGCGTCACAATAAATCACGCTTCCTTTGGAGAAGAAATAAATAGGGACGGAGCTGTCGGGTCAAGAGCCAGGAGCTGCGTCCGTCCAGCCCCGTGACGTGCGGGCGGACACGGAGCTGAGCTCAGAAGTCACCTCCTCCAATTTGTAAGATCCCTGACAACCCCAGGACTCGCTAAATACCTTTGCCGTGCCGCAAACTGAAACGCAGATCTCCTTTGCCCTTTATAATTCCAGTCTGGATTGCCACGGAACTGGGATGAAGCCTCTTAGTCCTGCCAAAGCCTCCACTGGGGTGGGCTCTGCCAGGGCAAACCAGACCACCAGCAGCACCTTCACCCCGTAGCGTAGGCAGGTCCTACCAAACCACGCCAAAAAAAAAAAAAAAAAGCAGTTTTAGTTAAAAAGAGAAGTCCCTGATGCGTGAGGAGCACAGGAGGAGGAAAACGCCCAGCTGAGCTGGGGAAGGGCGATCCCCGTGACCACCGAGGAGGGCGGCTGTGGTCCGAGCCCAGTCCAAAGCACATCCAGGAGCCGGGGAAATCCCCGCCGGCATTTCTCACCGCACCTGAACCTCTGTATTCCTCTCATCCACCGCCACCGAGGGCGGATGTTTTATCCCCAGCCGCAAAGCCCGTGTTTTTTAATCACGCCCCTCTGCGGAGAGGGGGAATTTGTGCTCGTACGGCTCACGGCATCTAACCTAGACGTCCTGCACCGGGATGGGGAGATGCCGGGCGGCGTGAGGCTCTCCGGGGTGGGAGCCAGCGCCCTGAGAGCCGACGATGAAACTACCCCTCGTCCTCAGGGGCCGGGATCCAGCTCCTGGGAAGGGGCGATAAAGACCACGCTGCTCGGCGAGGAGGCGGCAGGGCTGAGGTCGGCACAGATAAAAGAAAGGGGAAGATTAGGGCCCGGCGAGACGATCCGGAGCCAAGCGAGGAAACTCTTCCGAGAGGAGTCATGGGGTACACAGCACCCAACCAGTCCAACCAGCACGACTGCCAACCTGCTCCCATTCCTGGGCAGCCAAGCCCCGAGGAGGAGGAGGAGGAGGAGGAGAAGGACCATGGAGCCCCAGACCCACGGCAGCTTTGTGCAGGGCAGAACCTCGCCGGGACGAAGCTGCGCTGCAATAACACAGGCGGGATATCGGGATGGCTCCCTTTTCCCAAGCAGACCCCGGGGATCTCGTGGGATTTGTGTAATTTCTGCAGTAAACCACCCTCTTTATTACGGCAAGGAGAGAGGTCAGCCAAGGAAGCCGGGAGGGTATTTAAAGTCCAGCCCAGCTCGAGTTTAGAGAAGGAAATTTCACAATATAATTATTTTCTGACGTGATGTCATGGGTGTAATGAAACAAACAATTACAGCACGTTAAGGAGGGAGCCTGTCAGGGCTTGCTGGCCCCAGATTGATTCCGATTTTCCCCTCCCCTCCGCAGACGATGCCATGTGGATGTCTCATCAAGGCCCTGCTACAAAGCTTCCCTTAAAAAACAGAAAACAGGAGACAATCAGGTCTTTGTGTCGGTGCCTCGACGGCTGGGAAGAGCCCTGTAAGAACAAAGTCGCAGCACAGAGCTGGGGATGCATTTGGTAAACAGATTTCAAAGGGTTACTTCCCCCACGAAGGGCTTGGGTTTTTTTTTTGCTTTCAGAAGGATGTCCTTGCTAGGTTTGACCGCAAAACCTCCGTCCAAATGACAGAGAGAGCCCCGAAAAGGAGCTCGTCCTGCCAAAACACCCCTGGGCAGGGGTATGGCTGGGGGCTGGTGCATCTCCCTGGTCCCACCGGTGCTCCGGGCACCCTCCCAGCTCCATCCTCCCCTGCAATAAAATAGCTTTAGCGCTCAGAAAACAACAAGGGCCTGGGCTGAGGGGTTTAACTCCAGCACGGATCTAATGGGAAGCCACCGGCGGACGCCTGTTTACCCAGCACATACCTCAGCCAGGCAGGGCTCGTTATCTCCGAGGCACCGAGCTCTAAACGCTCCCAGGGACAGGTAGGTGGGACAGAGCCACTTTGCTGACAAAACTCTACGGACACGGAGCTAGGGGGGCGGGGGGGGGGAAAAGTCCCTCTCCTCCTCCCTAAAGCTCGGTCAAAAGGGGAAGAGAAACTTTCAAGAAGTTGCAAACTTCTTGAAATCATCCCCTCCCACCCTGCTTGCCACAAAGGCTCGGGCAGGACGTCCCCTCCCCGAGAGGGCCAGCGCTGGGGTGACAGCGGGGTGACGCTACTCTCCGGGGTGAGGACCCCACCGAGGCGCCCCCGTGTTGGAACACCCACCTTTTGCACTGCGACGCCTGCAGAAGAGCACCCAAAACCTCTTGGCTTCAGCCCAAAAACCTCTTTCCTTCACGCCGGAGCCAGTCCTGCCGCCCCCGCTCGCGGGGAGGGGGGAGCAGCGGACCCAAACCCACGCTGGGAAGGGGGGGGACGACGATGGTGGGTTTTGGGGTGCCGCCAGCTGAGGAAATCCCCTTCCCGGCGCCCTGGCTGCCCTCCCCTCCCAGCGGAGCCGGCTGCGAGGCCTGTTTGCCCACATACCAGCCCATTACGGTCACAGACCTTCTCACGTCTCTGCCACCGGGCTAATTCACAGCCCTTCCAACAGCCGAGGAGGAGGAGGAGGAGGAGGAGGCGGCGGCACCCTGCAAACCGAGCAGGACACCATCACCTAATCAACACAAACACAGGCTGAGTTAAGTTTGCACAGGCCCAAGAGCAAAAGAAAAAAACCCAAATAATAAAAAAAAATTCAATTTTTCAAGACTTTTCCGGGTGTCATTCTCTCCAGTGGGAATCTTTCAATGGAATCAATGGTGGGACTAGATGATCTTGAAGGTCTTTCCCAACCTAAACGATTCTACTATGATTTCCCCTCCCCGCTCTGCAGAAAGGCAACCGAAAAGCAGAAACCTCATCAGCGACTGGCCTCCAGCCCTCCCGCAGGGCTGAATGCCAAAGCCCAGAGGAGCCCCCGCCATGCCCACGGACCGGAGTGGGGTTCAGGAGAGGACACACGTGCTTCCCCCAACCCGGCAGCGGCCAAGCCGGGATGCCGGAGCGGCTGTCAGCCCCGAAGGAAGCCCAGCCGAGTTCTCTGAAACGCGGCTAAGGCAGATTTGCAGGGATACGGCAGGAAACGCGGCGGCTGCAAACCCCGGAGTGCACGAAACCCCTCGCCACGCGCGGGCACCCTCTTCTCCCCGTCACATCGCTAAACCCAAGGGGCCGGGAAGCCAGACACCCCTCCCAAACAAACCCGGGGGAGGTTTTATTTTCCACTGACCTCCCTCGGAAGCAGAGGAGCTTTTTCAGCTACAAAAAAAAAAAAAGACCCAAAACAACCAAAAAACATCCTCCCAACTCTTAGCCTCGAGCAGAAAGCGAGCGCAGAACGTTCCGGCACACGTGGCGTGGGTGCTCGCAGAGCCGCCGGCAGCCGAAGGAAAGGCTCCTCGTGGAAAACGCTCAGCAATTTGGACAACAGGAAGAGTCGGTAACAAACCACTCCCTTAAATCGCCATGGGAGAGCTCGGATTGGGAGGGATTCCGCCTTCGCAGCCCCCCAGTGCGGCAGAGGATGCTCAGCTACGTGGCCATGGTGCGGATGGAGACGATGCACCCAATGCGAGGTCCGGAGGGGGGCTCAGCGCCCACCGGAGAGGGGCTGTTTGTAGGCGGCAGGGGGACAGACGGACCCATGGCCACGTCCGATGGACCCAGCTAGAGAAAAACTCCTCCGGCCTGGAGTTAAACCATGCAAATTGTGCGAACGGATGGGTGCCGGGAAGCTTTCTGTCCCAACCGCAGCCTCGGTGACCTCGTCCTAAGAGCCTAACATTGAGTGGGGGGGTCCCGGTGGGTCACAGAATCCCAGGGGTTGGCAGGGACCTCTGGAGATCATCTCATCCAACCCCCCTGCCAGAGCAGGGTGACCCAGAGCAGGTCGCACAGGACGGCGTCCAGGCGGGTTTGGAATGTCTCCAGAGTCGGAGACTCCACCACCTCTCTGGGCAGCCTCTTCCAGTGCTCTGCCACCCTCAGAGTCAAGAAGTTCCTCCTCATGCTGAGATGGAACTTCCTATGGTCAAGTTTGTGTCCGTTCCCTCTTGTCCTGTCACTGGTCACCACTGACAAAAGACGGGTCCCATCCTCCCGGCACCCTCCCTGTAAGTATTTATAAGCGCCGATGAGATCCCCCCTCAGTCTTCTCTTCTCCGGACTAAAAAGACCCAAGTCCCTCAGCCTTTCCCCATCAGAAAGATGTTCCAGCCCCCTCACCATCTTCGTAGCCCTATCCACGAGCCCTCTGAAACCCGAACTTTGCTCTGGTTTTTTTCCAAACGGAACAACATCAAAGCATCGCCTGAACGTCACATCCTCCGAGCGAAGGAAGAGCGAGGCCCTCGGCCGTGGTTCTCGCTGCAGCCGCCAGCATCGGACGGCGGATTCGTCACCGCGGATCAAGAGCTAAACATGCTGCTGAGCTAAAAAAAAGGAGGAGGAGGAGGAAGAGGAGGAGGCTCCCCAGCGTAAGCGTGTTGGATGGGTGGTCTCCGGAGCGTTCCTCCCTGCCCCACCTCCGAGGGCAGAGCCAGGCACGAATACAGGAACTGGGAGTCACCCATGCGTTTTCTCCGGCGCCTTCAAAACAAGCACGCCTCGACGCACGCCGCCCCGCCAGGCTACGGGGCGAGGGCGTCCCGCCGGACCCGGGTGGGCGAAGGCGAAAGGGACCCCCCACCATCTGCGTTTCCACGTATAGAAGAGGTGACGCCCCGTCCGCTCCCCTCTGGGTACGAAAACCGGCGTGCCCTAGCCCAGGCGGGCGTCTCTGCTTGGGGAAATCCAAGGATCAGGCTAATCCCGACTGCGGCGGGGTCTGGAATAAACCCCGCAAGCCAAGCTGCCGTAGCAACAGCCCAAAATACTGCTGCGAAAACAACTCCGGGAGAGCAGCCGCCTCCTCTCGCGAGAAGGAAGCACCGAGTCGGATTGAGCAACATTTTTTTGCTGCCTCTCAGCTGTGACTAAATCTAGCAACTGCTTTTTTAGCCGGAGCCAGAACAACAACAACAACAACAATAAAATAAAAACACTGGAAAAGCCAGCGGAGCTCCTTTTCCGCACCGATTTCTTCCGCAGCAGGAGCTTACGGGTCCCCTCGTACAGGCAGGGACGGCATTTCCAAAGGGAAACTGAGTGGCCTCAAGCTCACACCCGCCCCGAGCCGGTGGGAGGTTTTGGGAGATGACGGGACTGATCCAGGGGGAACGAGGCAGGGAACTCTGCGTCAGCCGTGAGCGCAGGCCCGTCTCGGGCAGGATGAGATCACAGCGTCCCACACCAGCACCCAACTTTAGGCTAAATATACACTTAGACAGGCCATTCTTCCGCCCCTGCAAGGAAATTCCCCAGGGCTTTTTGTTTGTTTGTTTTCCAGGGGGAGGGCGGGGGGGGGGGATTTC
>VFFE01007817.1:69122-109774 GCA_008921705.1 Burhinus oedicnemus
TCCTTCAGGAATTAATGGTTCTTTCCAGCCATCTGGTCTGGCTGCAGGATACGCAAGTGTCACATCACAGGGCATGGAAGATACTGATCTGAGGATCATGGCTGATGCCAGGACGGGGGTCTCAGCCCAGCCGTGGCACTGCCGAGCTGCTGGTGCTGCCGTCTTCCGCAGCCGTGCAGCCTGCCAACGCCTCCCTGCTTGCAGACTGCCCAGCGTGGGATGTTTCACAGCATCACAGAATGGCCAGAGGTGGAAGGGACCTCTGGAGATCATTCCGTAAAACCCCCCTGCCAGAGCAGGGTCACCCAGAGCAGGTCGCACAGGACGGCGTCCAGGCGGGTTTGGAATGTCTCCGGAGTCGGAGACTCCACCACCTCTCTGGGCAGCCTCTTCCAGTGCTCTGCCACTCTCAGAGTAAAGAAGTTTTTCCTCATGTTGAGATGGAATTTCCTGTGTTCCAGTTTGTGCCCGGTACCCCTTGTCCTGTCACTGGGCACCACTGAAAAGAGTCTGGCCCCGTCCTCTTGCCACCCGCCCTGTAGATATTGATCAGCATCCATGAGATCCCCTCTCGGTCTTCTCTTCTCCAGGCTGAACAGCCCCAGGTCTCCCAGCCTTTCCTCACCAGAGAGATGCTCCTGTCCCTTGATGATCTTCGTAGCCTCCGCTGGACTCTCTCCAGCAGTTCCCTGCCCTTCTTGAACTGGGGAGCCCAGAACTGGACACAGGACTCCAGATGTGGCCTCACCAGGGCGGAAGAGAGGGGCAGGATGACCTCCCTCCATCTGCTGGCCACGCTCTTTTCAATGCGCCCCAGGAGTCCATTGGCCTTCTTGGCCACAAGGGCACGTTGCTGGCTCGTGGACAACTTGTTGTCCACCAGGACTCCCAGGTCCCTCTCTGCAGAGCTGCTTTCCAGCAGGTCAACCCCTAACCCGTCCCAGCGCGTGGGGTTGTTCCCCCCCAGGTGCAGGACCCTACACTTGCCCTCGTCAAACTTCATTTTTGCATCTGAATTTAAGGCTGGGATGACATTTCTTAGCCCGCAGCAAGCAGGAGAGTGCCCGGCAGTGCCTTTACCTTGGGTGACATCGCTGATCCTGTACTTGAAGTCACTGCTGCCGCAGGTCCACGTCATGTCCTCGAGGGTGAAGGACTGGTTCGAGCGCAGCATGATCACCTCAATGGCGCTGGATTTCAACAGGGCGATCTGGTCCTCTGCTGTCAGGTCCCTGGGCAGGGGGAAAAGGGTGATGTGAGACCCGTCCATGAGCAAAGGAACAGAAACCTGCCACCCACGCGCCAGGTTCTCCATCGGTGACCTTTGCTGGGGGCACCCCAGCTTCTCCCTCACCCCGGGTTTCTAGGTGATTAAGCAGCGGGTATTTCTCCCAGCCTGGAGTTAAACAGGACCCGAGGTCCGTCACAAACCAGGATGGGGACCACTCATATGGCCTGGAGCACCTTTGGAGCTCAAGCATTTTGCTGACAAGAGTCTGGGTGAATCGGGGTAAAGACAGGAGAGGAGTAACCCCAGGAAGGAGGAGAGACAGAAAACATGAAATCAGGAACAAGGCTGGGAAGGGAACAGAGCCCGAGGGACAGCTGTGAAGATGAAACAGAGAAAAATGATCTGGCTGTGAAGGGTAGGACGGGATTCCCGAGAGTGGAAAACCACCATGGACATCGGATCTGGGAGCAAACGTCTCACCTGAATCCTGGGATCATTTTGGCAAAGCCGATCACCTTCTGTATGCTGTAGCTGACCAGGTCGGCCAAGTGCGGGAGCATGGAGAGGTGGGACAAGTCGATGTTCATGGAGGAGCTCTCGTCACTCTCCTCGGAGAGAACCAGGTTTGAAAACATCTGGGGCTCCACGGACTCTGGAGAGAGGGAGACGGTCAGAGGGTACCTCGGTTGTAGGCAGGACATCACGGGTGAGGGGAGCGATGCCAGCCCGCAGCAGGAACGGCATCCATCCTGCCGGGAGGGTTTCGCACTGCGTTTAGACAGCAGGACACGAGGAAGGGGGCTGGGAGAGCAGTCCTTCCCTGGCTGCCAACAGCATCACCATTTTTGCACCGGGGCCTTTAACTCCTCTCCTGTGCTGTGAGCAAGTCTCGCCGCAGCCAGAGCAGCGACGACGCAGCCCAGCGTTCACGTCCGCACTGCTCTTGGCCAGCCTGGAGGGCTCAGCGGTCCGCAGGGCCACGATCCAGCCAAGCACTTAATGCTTTCCGCTCGTAAAAAGCCTTTGCAACACCCCCAGGAGGGTCTTACAGTTAAATAAGCTCCCCAGAAGAAAACAAGTGTCTGAACGGCCAGACTTGGGTAAAGCTGCTGCACTTCTACCCCCGTCACCTACGGAGAGGAGAGCACGGTACCCCCGGCACCGCTCCAGGCGTGGGGAGGAGTGGCTGGAAAGCTGCCGGGCAGAAAAGGACCTGGGTGTCCTGGTGGGCAGCCGGCTGAACATGAGCCAGCAGTGTGCCCGGGTAGCCAAGAAGGCCAATGGCATCTTGGCCTGTATCAAGAACAGTGTGGCCAGCAGGAGCAGGGCAGTGATGGTGGCCCTGTGCTCAGCGCTGGTGAGGCCGCAGCTTGAGTCCTGTGTTCAGTTTTGGGCGCCACAGTCTGGGAGGGACATTGAGGGGCTGGAGCGTGTCCAGAGAAGGACAACGAAGCTGGTGAGGGGTCTGGAGAACATGTCTGGTGAGGAGCGGCTGAGGGAATTGGGATTGTTTAGTCTGGAGAAGAGAAGGCTGAGGGGAGACCTTATTGCTCTCTACAGCTCCCTGAAAGGAGGTTGTAGTGAGATGGGAGCTGGTCTCTTCTCCCCAGTAACCAGCGACAGGACAAGAGGAAACGGGTTCAAGTTGGGCCAGGGGAGGTTTAGGCTGGACATTAGGAAAAAATTTTTCCCTGAAAGAGTTCTCAACCATTGGACCAGGCTGCCCAGGGAGGTGGTGGAGTCACCATCCCTCGATGTGTTGAAAAGCCGCGTAGATGTGGTGCTTAGAGACATGGTTTAGTGGCAGAGCTGGTAGAGTAGGGTCAGTGGTTGGACTGATGATCTTAAAGGTCTTTTCCAACCTAAACGATTCTATGGTTCTACCTGGAAACGTGCTGAAGGCATCAGAGCCAAAGAGGTCGTTGGAGTCCTCTGACGACAAGTCCTGGGTGAGGATGGAGGAGGACCTTCCTGCCCCCCTGTTGCTAGGGCTGCTTCTCACGGGGGGCTGGAAGAGAGAGCAGGACATGAGGAACGGGGCTGGGAGAGCAATTTGGTGGCAGTCATTCGCCTGCTGCCAACAGCATCAAGGGTTTTGCACTGGAATTTTTAACTCCTCTCTAATGAGAAGTCACGGGGTGAAACGGGTTTGGTGCATCTGAGCAGGAACCGCTTGTTCCTGTGCATGGGAATTGGGGCCGGTGTGGTCCGGACGTACCCGAAACTTGCTGAAGTCGGCGTATGTGGGGTCATAGGTTTTGTGATGAGCCTCGAGGAGGATGTCGATGACTTTCTGCTGCTCCTCCGAGAGTTTGGGCTTCAGGCTCTCCTTGAGCGCTTCCTCCTCCTTGCGCTTCAGTATCATCTCGCGCTTCCTCTGAACCTCCTCGTCCGTCAGGATGACTGCAGGGACAGGGAAAACGTCAGAAACAGGGAAACAGGGACTGAGGCAACCTCGGGCCACCGCAGCCGTATCCCCATCACACTGCTAATCGATTATTAAACCTGCATCAACCCCATCCTGCTCCTGTCCTCGACTGCCGGGTCACGGCTTCCCGCTATGAGACCAGGACAGTTTATAGCCCATTTGGGTGCTTTCAGGCAAGGACCGGGTGTGATAACGTCACGTCAGCGCTGCCACACGTCTGCAACCTCGCTGTTTGCTCTGGGCTTTCAGGCGAAAGACGTCTCGACCCTGCGAAGGGGCAGGCCAGCGGGTTCATCTCGCTCCTGCGCCGCTCTCGGCGCCCGACAACAGAGGGAGCCCGACGCGGCACCGCTCAGCCTCTGCGTCCGGCTACCACGCTGCAGCGGCTGGGCGTCCAGCAGCGCTTCGGCGGCGCGGCAAGTATTTCTAAGCTAAGGGGACACATAAACGTACCCGCACTCCCAGGGTTGGGTGTTTATGGCTTGTCTTATGGGTGACAGCCTTCGGCAGCGGCCAAGGGTTGGACTCGAAGGCGATACGCAAGGTTTCTCCCATTTATTTAGGGAAGGGGAGCATCCACAGGCAACGTAGGCTCGAATCTTACCTGTATAAAAAGAGCTCAAAGACCTGAACAGCCTCACAGGGTTGAAAGAGAAGAAAAGCAACAGGGGAGGCGCAAGGATCTCTTGGGGCAGCAACCCCCCCGTCCTCGTAACGGAGCCACGCGTTCACAAAAGCTCGTTAATACACACCAAGCAGTGAGTCTTAAAAATAGCAAAGCCCATTCCTGAAGACGTTATTAGCCCTTTAACCAGTCATTAAAAAAAAAAAGCAAAAAAGCCCCAAGCACGTTATCTGATGACAGGCGGCTTTCTGCCCGCCTTGGGTTGCAGAAAGACTCGACGCTGGGCGAGCCGAGGTGGAATTTGGGACGAGAGGTTGGCGAAGGGCAGCGGGAGCCACGGTCCCAGGGCTCGAGGCAAGGAACTGTTTGCAGTCCCCGCTCCTTCCTGCCCCCTTTAGCCGACGGCATTTTTCCAATACATTTTCAAACTTGCACAATCTCAGGGGGGACTTGAAGATCTCGGAGGCACGGGAACGACCGGCTCGGGCTGAAAGGTCGCTCCCACGATCGGCACGTTACGGCCAGCTCTACGTGGGACAGCGTGACTACTTGGGGAGAAAAATGAGGATTTTGACATCTCCTTTCCTGGTTCTTACTACAAAAGCATCGGATCCACCTGGGCGCTGCATGCAAGAGGAGAAAGTGTCCATAGATGAGGCAGCGCCTGTGGGGAAAGAGCCACGTGGGGCTGGGGACGAGGACGGGGCTGAGCTGAGCGCTTGGGCTGTGGCCGTGGCGTTCAAAGTCTTTGCCAGCACCGTCTGTCCTGAGCATGGGGGCTTTGGAAGGGATTGTTGCAGGTGTCTGCACCAAGCAAATCTCAGATCCTGCAAGTGAATCGATCCAGAATTAGGAAGCATCCACGGAGGAAATTGGAAAGAAAAGGATGTTTTTGTGTTGGGGCAAGACTGCAAGGGAAATCTCCTTGGGATTTCCCACCCACCTTTAGGAAATCCAGCCCTCAAACAGATTTGAAACAGCGAGGCGGCAGCATTTCTCTCTCTGGTAGGAGACGAAAAGCAAAAGCAATTCCCAAAGCATCACTTAGCAGGGGAACAAATGCTGGCAAGCCCTGTGCTCCCCGGTACGATCCCCGAAGGCAGCCAGATTTCCCTACACAGGCTCTACGCAACGAAGCATCCAGCTCCCTTGTACGTCCCAGGGCCGTGCCGAGGCTCGGCAGAGCACGTGGGCTGCACGTTCCTGTGAATCCATTGCCGAAATGCCAGCAATGTTGCCATAAAACGGCCGTGGTTCTGGCCGGCAGCAGGTCCAAGGTTTGGTGTTTAATGCCCTGACAGGACTTGCTGGAGCCCACAGGAGACTAAAACCCAAAGGAAACCCTGTAGGTGTTTAAAAAAACCCGATAAAGAGGAGTTGCGATTCCTTTCCGGCTTGTCTGCTGCTGCGAACGCCCGTGCCGTGACACAGCAGGACTTGTGCAAGCCAAGACACAGCCCGGCATCAGCGCTGCGCATGGAGAACCACCCCCGGCGTTCCTGGCGAAATCGTTCCCGGTGCCGCCGGGGAGCAGCAAACCTGAAAGGCACCTTGCCTGGCTGTGCCGGAGGAACGGCTTTTCGGCAGGACCGGTGGTAACATGGACGAGGGATGTCAGCGCAGTGACTTGCCTCATTATAAAGTCCTGGGGAAAAAAAGGACTCGACTAATTGCACTCACGGAAGGATGGATGTTGCCCACCATGTCCCTGCCTGCCTCGAGGGGGAATATGGGATCGGGAAGCGGTTGAACACCTGCAGCTTCCACTCCAGATCCCGGCTCATGCCCCAGATCCGATCTCCTCCCAAACGCTGAGCCGGAGACATCCAGCCACAGATTCCTGGCACAACCAGCGACGTGGCTGAGCGTCTGTGGGCTGCCCTGACCCAAAGTCCATGCGGAGGCTGAGATAACATCTGCCCATCGCTTCCAGAGAGACGCCGGCCCTCTCTGCGAGACACCACAAGGGCAGCAGGGAAAACCACAGCCGACACCGAGGGTAGCACACGAGGATGCGGCCGGCCGGGTGAGGATACAACCCTGCAAGCCCGGCCAAAACCAGGGGCTTGGAAGCGCTGGAGGACGGTGTGGAGCAGGATGAAGGCAGGTTGACTCCGTCAGGCAAGGAAAGAGCAGCCAAATATAAAGGAAAATCGAAGTTTAGGAAACATCAGGCATGAAACCCGTTCACTGGATGGAGTTTGAGCATTTCATTGAAGCTTGAATGGTGGGTGCTTCTGCCTGCCCCAGCTGGAGCTGGGGCCACCGTCCAGCCCCAGGGCTGCAAAAAGCCCCGTGGTTGTTCCCCGACCTGGGGACAGCCTGCCTGGCACGGCCGTCCCCGTGAGGTGGCATTCGGGATCTTGCTGGGACAGCGGCCGCTGTGAGGGCTGCAGAAACACCCCTTGCAGGAGCAGCTTTAGGGCGATTCACGGCTAGATGAGGGTCAAACAGCAAAAGAAGCACTTTAATACGTTGTAGGGACAAGGCACACGCATCAAAGTTGGGAATCATCCCCTGAGCAGCCCTGCAGGGCCTTGCGATCCTGCTTAACTGCCAAGGATGCCCGGGATCGCTCTGCACCGGTTCACGCAATAAATACCTGAGATGCAGCCTTCAAAGCCGGGGAGTGAAGCCTAATTCATCCCTGCTGCTTCTCCCAAAACCGTACCTATTTTTCCCCGCTGACCTGCCCCAAACCCCAGCTGTGACTGCCCCGAGACACCTTTGTCATCGGAAAAGCATTTCTAAAGGCATCCAGACCCCTGCAGGTGTTGTCAGCAGCGCAGCCAGCGGGGACAGGGATGGGACAAGGGGTGGCACGGCCAGAAAAACCGTGTCGCACGACAGGAACACAAAGATTGCGGTGGCTGGAGGGGGGTCACGGGATGCTACAAGGCTGGCCAGACGGCGTGCATCTCCTGCAGCACGCGGGTTTGCATGGAAAGCAGAGAGGAGGAAAGCTTGCAGCGATGGGCAAGCAGCAGCGATTTAAATCGCAGGTCCCGGACCTGCACCGGAGCAAACCGGAGCAGCGACAGCAGCCGCAGGGTCCCCGGCTACCGCTCTCCTCCCTCCGAGGAGGTCGTGTCTCTGCGGCGCAGCTGGGACACGGCTAGCCGAAGCCACGCTTGCACGGATTTCAGAGAGGGCTTTCTTCCCTGCCCGCTCTAATTACAGAGGACGCGGGACGTTTATAGCATGTGCATCGAGCCCGTGGGGAGCGGAGACGCTTCCCGGCCACCCTGCGAACGCCGGCCGCTGCCAAGTGACGTTTTCTCGGATGGCCGCGACTCTTCCCTCCCTCTCGTGCTCCTGCTTCGCCTCTCGGCCAGTGTCCGGTGTCAGCGCCGGTCCCAGAGGCCGGCATTGCACAACGCCGCCGTGCAGCAGCTCCCGGGCCGGGGAATAACACATTCCCCGTGTGGGGCAGCGGGGACTTTTTTTTGCTTTGAGTATCACCGCCTATTCGGGGAAGCGGAGGAGAGCTGGAAAAGCCACCTCCCTCCTCGCTCACCCTCGTCCCACGGTCCCACCCTAAACAACCGTAACCCTGCCGGCTACTGCCCTCGTGCTGCCCGCTCCCCCGAGCATCTCCGCTCCTCTCCTGACCGATTCCGGAAATTCCCCTTTCTCCACACAATCTCCTTCCAGTTTCTGCTCTTACTCCCTGGCTCTGAGATGACAGTTTGGTTGGTTTTTTTCTCCTCCCTTTTGGGGATTTTCAGCACTGAGATCATAAATTGAGCCTCGTGGTGAGGATGCTGAGCATCAGCTGCTCGTGACTACAACCAGATCCCAGCAAGCCTTTTCCTTGGAAAAGGGGAGAGAAGATCCACGGGCTGCTGACCCCAGGCAAGCTCTAGACCTTGCTGCGGCACCGGGAAGGGACTTCAGCCACAACCACTTTCACCGATGTCCGAAGACTCGGTTGCAGAGGGACAAACCTCCCAAGGGATCCTCCCCAGGAGATTCACTGATTCCTGGCTGACCGGCACCGCAACAAGCACAAAAAAATTCCCCAACAGCAAAGAAGGAGGCGGGAAGAGAATAAATTCAATGGTGTGAGACCACTGCAGCCCCGAGGAGCCCGTGGGTCCCTCCGGCCACTCGATTTGGTGATGCTTTGCACCTTCAGACCGGGCAGGACAGACGACCCGTCCCCCATGCCTGCGTGAATATGCTGCGAACACTGGAGAGCTGTTAAAGGTTGGGGGAGAAGGGCAGAGATGCTGAGGGGTGAATCGCCCAAAGGTTATGGGGCGGCTGCAGACCCTGGGTCCATCTAACGCCCTGTGCTTTGGCCATCACGGCCCCGAGGGACGGACATCCCTTCCGGAGCTCCAGGCAGTTGGCAAAAGGAAATTTTGCAGGGCAGAAGGGGTAACTTCAGCATTTTGCCACCCAAAAGAGTGCCAAAGCAGGCAGGATAGTCCAGCAATGAACCCTTCCCTCTGCTTTAAAGTACGTTCGTGCTAAGCATCATCCTAGGAAAAACCAGCGGCAAGCAGACCGGGCAGCCGAGGTATCCCTAGGCTGGAGATCTGCCCTCCTCGGAGCCATCCGAAGGGAAACCATTCCTGAGAGCAGCACAAGGAGTGTTCCCAAATGCCACAGCTTGGGCTCCGAGGTGGATTTCTCCTCCGCCGATTGCCCGTCCCGTGAGCTTGCCCTGTGCTTTACCCTGCGCAGATAAGACCGGCGGAAAACCACAACTATTTGCTAACGTTGGCTGCGGACAGCTTGGGGTGAGCCCAGGCGCTGGCAGCGGGGCCATAAATCCTGCTCCAGCCTCATGGCCGTAACCTCGGCTGCCCGCCAGCTTCCACCTCCTCCCCTCCTTGGTCCCTCCTACGGGACAGTGGCCGCCCTGATGCTGTCCCCAGCTCCCCAGGGAGCACCGGCGGCTCAGGGCTTTTGCTCCGTATGAGGTTCAAGACCCTTCCTTTTTGTGCCTCCCTGGCATGCGCTGGTGCCTCCAGCCCATCACCGCAGCATCAGGTCCACAGGTTCGGCCACCCCTGGACCGTGTGCTGGGGAAGGGACCCTCAGCACGGCCGCGCTGCCGCAGGTCTCAGCCTGGCGTTGTTTGGGCTGGAGATGACGTCTAAAATCATCCAGGTCATCCAACCACCCCGCGCTCCGGGGATGGAGAAGGGTCTGCCTGCACCAGACCCCAGATTAACGCGGGCACAAGGTCTGCCGGGGTCTGGCCTCTTCCTCCTCCTCTGTATCCCCATCTCACTCCCTCCTTTCTGCTTCCGACTCAGATCCCATCAGCAGCGGGGTCAAACTGGCCCAGCCCTGCCCATGGGGCTCCTCGTCACCTTCAACGACAGCCCGGAAAAGACACAAACCCCTCGCAAGAGCTTCAAGATCCCCGATTTGACCTAAAAATAACAGCAGCGCACCTCGTTCCCCATCATTTAACCAGCAGCAAAGTCCGCAGGATGGCTATTTTTAGTCTCCTTAGGTTAAATTTTGTTAATTCAGTAACAGTTTGCTGCCGGGGTCGCTTACAAGTTAACTCCTGGGGAGAACATGCACATCCCTGGGACCTGACCCCGGCCAGGGTGCAAACACCCTGTGCATCGCTGCCGCTGAATTTTCCAGCCCTTCCTGGGTAATTAACCGGTGCAAGTCAACACATTTCCCTCGTTAGCAACGGCTACGCCAAATGAACCGCACTGACTGGCTACCATGGGCTCACACATGCTCGTACTCACCCAAAACATGGGCACATATGGTGTATTAGACGGTCTTTTTTCTCCCTCTTTATGAGATATGGATGCTAGTTTAAAAGAATAAGATCCCGGGATCTCCTCTTCATTAGGGATCTGCTTGATCTTTGGGGCAATTGGAAATTTAGGTATTTTTTCCTGCAAACACCTGCAGGTTTTCTGATTTTCTGGAGGACCCAGGTGCTGTGGTGGCAGCCGGTGACATTGGACGCTGTTTGCTGTCTGCTCGCCACGTAAGGAAACGAGCGCCACTTCCATTTTCCAAATTTTCGGGTCCATCAATCAAACGACGTGACGTCCTGTTTGCAATGTCTCCTAGCAGAAGGCTGTTATTTTGGTTTGAACGCTACGCAAACACCAGCCTTCTCCTGAAGACGTAGGACGTGGAAAGCACGCGTAGGTAGGAGGAAGCGTGTCAAACAGATTTTATTTTTAAAAGCTGCTTATCTATAAATACGGTTGAAGCAAATAAATATTTGGGCAACATTAGCATGTTTGGATTGGTTTAAAAACTACTTTGCTTCCCTCCGCTATTTACTTAAGTCTCTGCTGTGCACGTGGCTGGACAGACGGACCCACGCTGCAAGAATAGAGGCGTGTGTCGTCATCCCCCCCCCCAAAAAAAAAGCCCCAGAGGTGTCGCAGAGCGAAGCGCAAGCCGGTTCCATGCTAATGGAAATTCCTGTCGCTGTGGGGCAGCTCATGCAACTCTCCCCGTTTGGACGCGGCGAGGAGCACGCAGAAACGTGTTGGAGAGGAGGATGGGTTTGGGAGTAAGTTCAGCCACTGGCACCGGGAGTTAATCAGAAAGAGCCCTGGATGCTCTCGCGAAGCTGGTGCCCCCCGAGAGCCAGCAAAGGCGACCGGGCTCTGCTAAAAAAGCGACTCCCCAGATCGCCAACCGCCACGGGAACGGCCTCAGTCATTAAACGAGCTCCTCGCAATCATTGCCCACCGCATCCCCTGCCCTTTGCAGCCTCTTGGACTCCTGGTAGGGCTCTGGGTTTTGGCACTGGCGTGCCTGCCTTCCGCGCCCCACGTTAATTGGGAAGGGAAAGGACAGCCCAGCGTGAAGCCGGGCCGCTCCCCACGGGATGCGCGTCCGCGTACTCACACTCTTTCATCATGCCGATGTCCACGCAGCGCTTCAGCCGACACGCCTGGCAGTGCCGCCGGTTGTCCTTGGTGATTTTGCAGTCACCGTTGAAGGGACACGTGAACATGGCTTTCCTCTTCATGCTTCTCCTGGAGAAGAACAGGGGGGAAAAAATATGTTTTGGGTCAAATCAACACCGTTTTGGCTGTCCAGGAGGCTGCTCCAAACATCGGGAGGAGACGCAAGCGCAAATCCAGCTCTCCAGACAGCAAACTGCTGGAGAGAGATTGCTAAGAGGATGCTGGAAACATCTCGGAGCCGACTCTGCTCAGCTCAGCCGCTCGTTCGAGAAGACCACGCTGGAGAGCCTGTACCTGCTTGGGTGCACCTACGGGTTTCATCTTAGAGGTTCGGGCATTGCCGGACAGCGCGGAAAAGGAGAATTTCTTACAAAGACTCAGCCCAGGGGTTCAACCGCAGGTTAAACAGCTTTCTGGTTTCAAACAGGTATTTTGAAGGCCAAAAGAAGGGTGGAAGGATTGGAGAGAAACCCCCACCGGCAGCAAAAGAAAGCAGAGTGGAGGCCGGCACGTACCAAAGCAGCGCGTGCTACTAAACATTCACCAGTCTTTAAAGCCTGGCTTTGCTAGAATAACTGGCTGGAGCGCATGTTTGTGTGTGCAGGGGAACGAAATCCCACTGCAGGGGTACAAGAGGAACAACGCTTAACGTAATAACCCTCTCTGCCACCAAGACCACGCCGCGATCCACCGTGATCCACTGCTGCAACCGGGACTGTAAAACTTCCAAGTACCAAGGGTCACAGCCAGAGCTCCCAGCGAAAACGCGCCTTCCTGCGGGGCCATCCTGCGCGATATCCGCTAAGGACACGTTGCAGGCGGAGCTGAGCTGGGCCATTAAAGGCGGATTCTCCTCCGCGTTCGGGAGACGCCGCGTCTTTGCTTTGGAGAAAGTTACTCGAGGCTCGGCCAGCAGCGAGCGAAGCTTCTCTCTGGTTTTGCAACTATTTCTAAAGGTGCCGCTGGCTTTAAAGGAAGGTAAAACCAAGCCCAGGGGACCTCCGGGCGGGCAAGTTGAAGCGAGGACGTTCAGAGGTAAACGCAGCAGGGATGAGATGCAATTCAGGTATAACAGCGAGAAATCTGCCACCGAGTTAACGCCGCATTTCAGCAGCGGCACGAAGAGCCTCCTGCTAGAAAGAGTCGCTCTTCCAGCAATAAAACCCCTCCGCGCCGCTGAGCTGCTGGTGCGTGACCCCTGCGCTCCACAGGCAAAGGACGTGGCCGTACCGAACGGGTGACGGGTGGCTGAGGGCGACGGCAGAGGGGCCCCTCCAGCCCGGGAACGGCACCAAGCCTGCGCTTATAGGGTATAAATATAAAATATGTTCTCGGGCTGCAGACCCGAGCGGCACGTAGCATGCAATTAGAGGCTATTTTAGAAAGGGAGATGTAAACAAGGAGGCTTTACTCTCCCGCCACCTCCCAGATGAATAAATGCATTTAGGAAAATTAATACGGGAGAGGCGGACGGCAGAGCCCTCCGTAACCTGCCTTACGCTAAAAATTCCTCTTTCACCCAGCAACTGGCTCTCAGTTTATCGCTTTTCTCTGGGTTTTCCCCTTCCACCAAGACCTTCACTCTCCCAGGAACAGGGACAAATGTTGCTCAGTTCAGGGGCAAATCAGGATTTGGAACCGAACGCCCCGAAATCACCCAGTTTTAGGGAGCGACTCTGTTTTTGAGCACATGGGGCAGGCAGGCGGCTCATCTTTTGCCCCGCAGCCCGGGGCAAGGCTGGGGAATGCACAAACAAGCCGGAGAAACAGGAGGCCCTCGGGCAGGGAAAGATGTCCTGTGCGCGAGGGCAAGCCAACATTACGGGTTTGGTATGAAAATTGCAGTTTATTCGCGTACAGGGTGGCTGGGCACAATAGAGGGTTTTTCTAAGAAGTCGCTTCTCTGCCCCAAGGGTCCGTGGCTCTCGGCTGCGAGGGGCGGCCGGTTACACCAGCAGCGCAGAGGAGCGGCCGTCCACCCCAGGGCAGGAGCTCACGCCGTCTGGCTCCGACGTATTTTTATAAAGCTCCAGAACCAGCCGTTTCAAGGCTCATTTAAGATCCGTGTCCCAGGCAGGCTGCCGAATGTCAAAAACAACGAGATGCTTCTCTGCGCAAACCCAGCCCACGGGTGACAGTAAACACGGCCACGGCCAGCGGCAAGGGAAGCCGGGGTCTGCCGAGCCGGGAGCGATGTGGCTCCGAGGTGGGGGTGGCTGTACCTGGGGGTGGCGGGGGGGAAAAACGGGCACAGCGTTCCCATGCGTGCTCTCCGACATAATCACTCGCCGCAGGCAAATCAAGTATTGCAAAGCACAGGCTGCTGTGCACGGAGGGGCAACGTCCATCGCTCACCGGAGCTTGCAGGAAGGGCAGAAAGAGGCCAGCTGGCTTCGTCTTCCCCAACAGATCCAGGGAACGCTCCAGCCCCAGCAAGGACTGTGATTTGCCTAACTCCAGCTCCGCTGGAAAGCTGCCGGGCAGAAAAGGACCTGGGTGTCCTGGTGGGCAGCCGGCTGAACATGAGCCAGCAGTGTGCCCGGGTAGCCAAGAAGGCCAATGGCATCTTGGCCTGTATCAAGAACAGTGTGGCCAGCAGGAGCAGGGCAGTGATGGTGGCCCTGTGCTCAGCGCTGGTGGGGCCGCAGCTTGAGTCCTGTGTTCAGTTTTGGGCGCCACAGTCTGGGAGGGACATTGAGGGGCTGGAGCGTGTCCAGAGAAGGACAACGAAGCTGGTGAGGGGTCTGGAGAACATGTCTGGTGAGGAGCGGCTGAGGGAATTGGGATTGTTTAGTCTGGAGAAGAGAAGGCTGAGGGGAGACCTTATTGCTCTCCACAGCTCCCTGAAAGGAGGTTGTAGTGAGATGGGAGCTGGTCTCTTCTCCCAAGTAACCAGCGATAGGACAAGAGGAAATGGATTCAAGTTGGGCCAGGGGAGGTTTAGGCTGGACGTTAGGAAAAATTTTTCCCTGAAAGAGTTCTCAACCATTGGACCAGGCTGCCCAGGGAGGTGGTGGAGTCACCATCCCTCGATGTGTTTAAAAGCCGCGTAGATGTGGTGCTTAGAGACATGGTTTAGTGGCAGAGCTGGTAGAGTAGGGTCAGTGGTTGGACTAGATGATCTTAAAGGTCTTTTCCAACCTAAACGATCCTATGATTCTATGATTCTGCAAGCCGTGAATCCTGATCATTAGCCATCCCCCTCCCGACTGCAGCAGTCGAGCTCCATCCTTGGTAGACATATGCCCGACGGTCCTACCGAGCACACCGAGGGAAGAGCGAACCCCAGCACCTCTACGAAATGGCTTTTAGGTTATCAGAAATGTGAAGTTACCTATAAGCCAGATGGTGAATTGCAGCCCGACAGCCCCCACCGGAGGCCGGGCAAAGCCGGGACCAGACCTGCACCACGTGGCAGGTATTAGTGCTGCGCTCGCTCCTTCCCCTTTACCAGCCAGGCTTGATCTTCAGCGTAACTCTTTCTGAGGTTTTTTTTTTGTTTTTATTAGCAAAATGGGCTTTCGATACTGTCCTGGTTTGACATTTGCAGAACCTGTGAAATACCGTTTCCTGAAAGCTGCCCTACTCATAACCAAACCCTGCAGTGGCCTTCCTGGCACGTCCTTTCCGTCACCTGCCACGTGGCTAATACACGAGGAGCCTTTGTGGCACCAAGGCTGCAGCAGAACCACCTCGCCCGGCCATCACAAGCCGTTTGGGGCAGGATAATCCCGTTTCTCCCCCATTACACCGACACAGCCGCCCAGGGAAGCCCCTTGGTACCCCAACACCCAACTCAACACCAGGAGCAGAGCCTGCACCTTCTCCCCCAAATCCTGCCAGCTCCATCCCCCTCTTTTGATGCCAGGAACCCTCCAGACAACTCCACCTCGCCCTAAAAATATCTTGAGACAGCCCTAGGAGGAGGGGATGGATTTATTTCAGAAGTTTCACGTAGAACATGGCGAAGGCCGGGGGAGGATTACAGGAGTGGGAGATGCAGCGATGCAGACAGGATGGGTGGGGACTTCAGAGGTTTTGAAATACCCAGAACCTTTCCAAGCAGCTCTGCTATTAACGCCCAGTGTCATTGCGCCAGGGCAAAACAAGGACCATAGGAGAAACCAGAGCAAACCCTGGATGCTTCAGCCAAGTCACAGCAGAATAAATCACTCTGGCTTCGCTGCTTTTTAAGAGCCCTTGAGCAAACAGCAGAGCTCAATAAAAGGCCACTGTTGCCGTTGGCATCATTAGTAAACAGTGGACTTGGAAGCCAGTGGCCAAAGGTTGCCTCACGCCTGTTTGTGCTGGAGGTTACGTGCACGTCTGAGCACCCAGAGGTGCCAATAAATTGCCAATGTTGTTCACAGAGTCATTAAACCCAGGACTTTCCGGGGGAACTTCACCCCGGGGAATCGTGTCACCCAGGTACGTCCCCCCCACGCCAGGTGAGATCCACCAGGAGGTCCCGCAGCGAGCCAAGGCGCCGGCTGCATTTTGCTGCATCCCTCTGCTACGGTGCACGGGGCTGTGGGTGCACGGGGACCCACAGAGCAGCCTAAGTCCTGTCTGAAGCCTGAGCACACTCAGAAAAAGCTGCGAAACCTCCCCAAGGTTCGGTATTCACAGCTGCTCAACCCTCTTTTAGCTCCTTCCAGCCAAGGCTGCAAGTCCAACCTCCCAGGTAAGCGCAATCAGCCACCCTAAATTGATACCCGTGCGGTGGTTTTTATTTTTAATTTTTTTTTTTTTCTTCCAAAATCCTGCTCAGGGAGCACAAGCCGAAAGTGGAAAACCAGCAAGGGCACACAAGCACAGCCTGTTATAAAACCCACGGCGCTGGCAAAGGGATGCAGAGCTTTTCTAAGGAGAGTTTTAGGGGTCCAGGCTCTCCGGTGGCAGTGCTGCTATATTTTAATGCAGAAAGCACTTCATTAATGTTTGCTGCTGCCACAGTGACTAATTCAGTGATTGAAAATGGCACGTAAAGAAGCGGGAACACACCAAGACCTAGCCTGGGGAGAACGTGCCTGGAAAGCAAGACGAAAAAAAAGGAGTAAGAGCCTTAAATTGAAAAGAAAGGCTTTATATGGGGCATGAAGGGCTAGCTGAAGAGGAGAGCTTTCCACATCATTAAGATGTCTGTTCAGAAATCCTGTGACAGTTCTGTCTTACAACGGTGTGACAGTGGAGATGGGGAGACGCAGCAGCAGGGCTCACGATATTCCTGCGAGAGCCACATCGCACCCACGAAGGGTTCGTCAAGCAGCACCGGCCATTTCAGAGGTCAAAAGCCAGACCGTTGCCTCTGCGGCCACAACGGGGACAGGGAAGGTCAGGGACGCCAGACCAGAGTGTGGAGAAAGGAGAGTTACTCATTTAGCAGCAGCAGTTGAGGAAAATGTTGTCACTCAGGTTGGCCGGGCTTCGAAGCTGCCCTGTTCAAAAACAGACTGCAAGACCGTGGTATGTGAAAACCCCCATCTAGCCCCAAAATTCCTGCAAGAGGAGGAGTTCCGACTTCCCCGTGAAAGTTCAAGCTCTGGTTGCTGTAACAGCCCAGCTCACGGTGTGAAGCTGCACGCTCCGGCGCTTGCAATCCCACAGCCGCCTGTGCCACCATCTCATTACGGGGCAAGTTACTTGAGCAAGGCTTTTCCCAGCCAGTCCCACGCCAGTCATTATCTTGCTTCGTTTCACCAGCACTTAGTCATTCTCTCACTTGGTGCAAGCGATCTGAACTCCCACGTGAACGGTTCAGCGCCGCCTGTACGAGAGCATCGCCTCGAGACGCCGGGGTAAAACCCGGCTGCTCATGAATGTCCACAAACCTGCAACTCTCCAGACCCAAGACACCCCGGCAGCTTTCGGAGATGTTTCTGCCTTGCTGAGGACCGGCTTGAGACCACTCAAGACCCCCACCTGACAGCCGAAAAAAGCCTCAAAACCGCTGCATATACAGCCTACAGCTACTTCAGACCCTGCAAGAGGCAGAGTTGCCAGTGAAAGACTGCCCGGTTTTGGCTAAAGCTTGGTGCCCGCTCCAGCAGGTGGGCAGAGGACCCCACGCAGCTCCATACACAAGCACGCAAAGCTTCGGCACCGGCATCAGAGGCAGCTTGCTTTAAAGAAAAGAAGTTTGTGGCCATCATATCAGCTTAGTTTCCAAAGACTGCCAGTTTGAGGTGTATTTTTCCCAGGTACCATCC
This sequence comes from Burhinus oedicnemus, assembly GCA_008921705.1. NCBI lineage: Eukaryota > Metazoa > Chordata > Aves > Charadriiformes > Burhinidae > Burhinus > Burhinus oedicnemus. The sequence goes on from VFFE01007817.1 coordinate 86,533, forward strand.
CAGAGAGTGCTTAGAGGCTCTTCCACTCTTGCCTATAGAGCACGTGGAGCTCCGCCAGGCTCCCAGACACACGGAAATCTGTGGCTAAGGGGAAAACAACCTATTTCCCTGTAGCGGGGTGCCACGGCAAGCCACAGGAAGGGAAACAGTTTGTGATCTTTCCACGATCGAGATTTGCAGGCGGGTCGGCTGTCTGCAAGGTGGGCACGGGTCTGGCAAGGCTGTTGGCAGCCCGGCTCTGCCGGGACACGGGTGGCTGGAACGGCAGCCGGGCACCACCCTGAGGACCAGATCGCCCGCTCCTCAAGGCTTGCCGGTTGCGGAGTCAGATTCCTCCTCCCCAGAGACCCTCACTCACCTGAAGAAGCCCTTGCAGCCTTCGCAGGTCATGGCGTTGAAGTGAAAGCCAGTGGCTCTGTCCCCACAGACGCCACAGATGCGGGGCACGTTCCTGTCGAACTCGCCGGCTGGGTCGGGAAGGGATGTGCTAGCAGCCACGGTCTCCATGTCTGGGGGAGCAGAGAAAGCCAGGTGTTTCGTTTGTAAAGCTGTCGCAGCTTTACAAAAAGCAAATCAGATGCAAATAAAGTATTTTTCCTCTGCTTCAACACGATTTGGCGAGAGAAACTCCCGTGTTGCCCTTTGGCCCTGTGCACCAACACCACCAAAAAGCAGGTTCTAGCTCATTTTTGGTACAGGTACACATTTGCTCATCTACCCAGTAAAACCAGGGCTGATCTCCCCTTCCCATACCCCAGCCTTACACCCACCACAGAGCACGTTTATGGCAGTTTGCTGCGCACCGGCGAGAGAACTCCTACAGCCCATCCCAAACCCAGACCGGTGTTTTCCCCCCCCGCTCCTTTGTGTTTGTTTTCAGAAAGCCTTGAAGGGGCCAGAATTCACCCAGATTGATGCTGCAAAACCACAGGGAAAGAGGTCACGCCGCCCGTACGCTGGCGCAGAATTTCCCTCGTGCACAGACAGGAAGCGGCACCGGCACGCTCACGCCAGCTCCCGTAAGTGAGAAAAAATCCCAAATGCAAGTCAAGTGAACATTGTTTTGAAAGAAAAAAAAAAACAAAACCAAAAAAAACCCCCAAACAAACAACAACAACTCCTCAACAGGGACGTAAACAAGGGAGGGAGGAAATAGTGCTCCTAACGCAGATCGCTGAAATGAATATTAAAGGGGAGCTTTTAAGAGACTTCCCCTGGCTTACGACATCCGCTGGTAGAAGCCCGTCTGCTATTAGAAAGACTGAATATCTAAAAGCACTGGGAAAATAACGGTTAGAAGTTTTTACGGTGCCAAATCTTGGTAAAGAGCACACCGAGGCCGCGGTTTCGGACGGCGCCGTGCAGTAGTTCGGTAGGACAGGCTGCGTTTGCAGCTCAGCTTACCCTGCGAGTTCTCAGCAGCTCCCGGGCCTCAGTTTCCCCATACACAGCCCAGAGTTACCCCTTCTGCGCAGCTCAGGATGAGAAATTTTAAGTTGGCTCAAGAGCTCTTTTTTTTTTTTTTTTTTTTTTTTTTTTTAAAGTATGGCTAAACGTTTTCTCACGAGGCACCGCAGATAGCTGCTGCCTAGCTGGGTCTAGTCTGCTTTCGAAAGGCTTTGAGCCGGCGCTGGAGTTGTCCTGCGTAAAATACTCTTTATCAGTCACTCGGTAACTCCAGACAGCGAGTCCGGAGCAAAAGTGAGTTCGGAAAAACGCAAGAGGACAACCCTACAATTTAAGTCTCGCTGTAAGTCTACCAGACTAGTAGTGCTTGATCCCAGTAAAGCCTGGACTGCTCTTGATCCCATGCCGGGTGAGCGCAGCTCTGCAGAGCTTGCGCACAAAGCCCGGAGGCCCCACGGCCGGCAGGCGACGTCCCCGGAGCACCTGGGGATGCACAGCTCCCACAGAGACTCCAGGAGCTTGGAGTTTTCCCCAATCCCTCCCCTGAAACTTCGCACAGCCAACGGTCCTAACCCCCTTAGGTAGGAGTCCTAGTCCGCTACGCTGCTTGGAGAAAGCTCCCAGGAATAGACAGACACGACCCCAGGGAGAACGTCCTCCGCGCAGGGGAGGGTTATGGTTTACCTGTATCCGGGAGATACGCCACGCTCTGCCGCTGCATTTCCCAGGAGCTCTGGAGCTGGGACATGGAGCCACCTGCAATCAAAGAGACAGACAGGACGCGGTCTGAGACAGCTCTAAACGTACTGCGGGCGATGAGTCAAAGGAGAGCGTCCCACTGCACGCCCCGGTCACCGCTCAGCTCCGGCGAGACGCGAGCACTGCGCCCGGGCTGGGCTGATCTCCAAACAGCCTGCCAGCTCGGGTGCCACTTGTCTGGTTCCCACACCACCTCCTCGTCGCCGATCCGGGAGGAGATATCGCAATGCCCCGGCCACCCTCTGCGTGCCGGCGGGTTGCTAAGGGAGCCGGCGGAACGCACCGGCGAGAGCGAGGGCACAGGAAGGAAAGAAGACGGCGAGAGGTGCTCGGCTCGTTCATTCAACCTCGGCGATATTTTCCTACAAATTCAAATTTCACAATGCAGCCCGTCAAGCGTGCAGCGGCGTGAGAGCCGCCGGCTTGCGTGGGATGGCACAAGGCAGCGCCGAATGGCTGCTGTAAACACGGGTCCTCATGCCACGGAGCACACGTCTTCAAAGTCCACGGGATCACTGCGGTGCCGAGTACGGGGAGGGTTTTTTCCCACCCCCCTTCCCTCTTTGTGTCATTTTTTGTTCTTTCAGCAGCTCTGCTCAGGGATGGGAAGCACCGCACTGGCACCAGCGCTGGGACAGAACTGGGAAAAGGTTTTATCCAGGCGCTTCGCCTTCCTGGAGGCCTGGCTAACCTGGGATGGGTTGGCTCGTCCCTGCGGGTCACCCCACCGCTCCCGAGAAACTCACAGCCCGAAAGGATGGTGAAGGTGCCACAATACAGGGCCTAAGCAAGGCGAGCTGTGGATGCAAACTGTCGGGGCTTAAACTGGGCTGGTCACCGAACGAACGACAGATGCTCTCCATTAACCCCTCTCCCCCCAAGAAGGGGAAGGGAGAGACACTAACAGGGTGGAAAAAAACTAACACAGCTATAAGGAAATACTAACAATAAAAAGAAAAGATATTAATATTAATAAGAAAATAGCAACATATATATGAATATGTACAAAGCCAATATCGAGCTCCCAGGATGACGACTGCATCGCTGGCAGGCACTGGGACTGGACTTAGCGGCAGATGGGAACTGGATTGAGGAATGCACAGACTGGGATCAAAGGCAGAAGAGCCGACAGCATCCTCCTCGGACACCGGCCGTTGAAGAAAAGAGGCTGACCCCTTTGATCCCCCAGCTTTATACCGAGCAGGAGGCAGATGGGATGGAATATCCCGTTGGTCAAGTTTGGGTCCCCCGTCCTGTCTGCTCCTCCCTGCTTTTCCCCTTCCCACCCTCCAATGTGGCACCTAACAGAGTTAACTGACCTTGATTGTTATAGGAATAAGCAGAACGCAGAGAGGCTCCTGCTTACATTCCCTGGTATTCAACATCAGAGATTATCACTGCTAAAAGCGGATGCTGTCTGAAAAATATACCCTTAATTTCAGAGAGCACGGTCAGTCAGAAGTGACTTAACTGAAAAGTCAAATCTCAGAAAAGGAAAATTGGGTTTGTTCCATCCCAAAGCAGGACACAAGCCTCATCCCGCGGCCGGTCAGCTCCAGCCAGAGGGTTTCTTTTCCCCGGAGCGCTGCAGCACGGTGCCACAGCTACCACCGAGGGTCACGGCAGAGGTGATCGGCTGAGAGCGGCACTTGGGCATCTCCCCCTGGGAAAGCGGGGCACGGTGGAGCTTCTGGATCCGGGATAAGCCTGAGACTCACCCGTGCTTGGCAGAAACCCGCTCAGGCCAGCTCCCGAGCACCCTGCCGAGCATCCGCCTCCATCCCACCAGGTTTCGAGGTCCGCAGGGGGAAGTAGGGCGCAGACGGCCCCAGCAGGCTTGCCTTCCTGAAGGGCTGGATTCCAGAAGTGCCGACAGCCGCTGCGTACCGGGCCATGGCAAAACACCCACCAAACACCCAAACTGGAAGCTACTCCGTTGGCCACGCAGGGCGTCTCTCTCCAGCAAGCAGCAGGGCTGCTTCTGGGTGAAGACCCTTGTGGAGACCTCAGCAAACCTTCTCCCTGCCACACAGGCATCCTGATGCACCGGTTAATACTTCTCCAGTGCTTTGTGTTGCTCCCAGCTCTACCACACCTTCCCAGGACCGCGCAGGGGGACGCTGACACCTCCGGCATCCCGAGGCAGGACAGGGAAAGCAGGTGCTGATGGCAACCAGTCAACCTAGGAGGGGTCTCCCCCCACCCTCGCCATGCCTCTTGCTTCCTCCAGCTCTCAATTAAAAAAAAAAAAACAAGAGGTGATTTGGTCACCAATGTTCATTAGGGAGTAATAAGTCTGTTCCAGATGCAATTCCCACGTGGATGAGGGCACTGCTTCAACCTACCATCTCAGGCTTCTTGGAAAACGTTACTCAGCCCCTTAATGGAAGTGACGTCAGCACGCGGGGCGGAGTGTGCTCAGGAGTTTCCCTCCACCCCCGTGAAAGATCGCTCATTCATCAGACCTGACATTTAGCCTTCACCTCTTGGAAGAAGCAAAATAATTTGCATTAAAAGCGCTGACCTCTTTCCAGCAGACACACCAGAAAGGTCAAACCAGTTTTGGAGCTGGCTGCAGCAAGCCAGCCGTCGCCCGCCGTGCTTCGTTAAACCCAAGGTTTCCCATCATCTCATCCCCAAGGCTCCAAAGCCGTCCATAGGTCAGGAAATTCCAGTTTTCAGGTGATCCTTTTTTTTGGGGTTGTACGGAGCGGTCACAGCAGCAGAGCTGCAGGCGGGGAAGGCTGCGTTGTTGTAATTAGCAACCGGAGCCCTCCGCTGGGACGCGGCCAGATGACGAAGCGGCACAGAAGCCACCAGGGTCAAGGCTTAAGGACATGGGAAAAGCTCACCTGCAGGAGACACCGAGGGGCAAGAACAGCACAGACGAGGCAGCTGATTGCCGTGCAAAGGGCTGCAGCTGGTAGCTTGGCCCCCGCCATCCTTGCCAGAAGCCAAGGCTTGGGATAGATCCCTCGTACCTGGGAAGCTGGGAGGATGCGGCAAGGCAGAGGCAAGAGCTGGCTCCCCCTGCACATCCCTCCCTGCCATACCCAGAGGGGCGACTCACTTCTGCCGGCCACTGGTGCCGTGCCTCTCCCTCGGGACATCCCTGCGGCACGGCCCCGGCCACGCCGCCGGCCCGTCTCCCACGGGCGTGCAATGGGCTAGCGATGCAGCCCTCGCACCGGCACAGCCTCCGTCACCGCGACTTGGAAGAGTCATTAACCTCAAGCAGGAAACGTCTCCAGCCCCGTCTGACTAACCGGAGCCTGGCAGATGTGGACCAGCGGCAGCTTCCCGAAGCAGGTGGCTGATGGCGAAGCGTGGACGGAGCCGCACGGCTGGTGGCCGAGAGCCCTGCGCGAGCTGCCGTGCTCCGGGAAAGCAGCACACAGCCCAGGAAGCTAAAAACACATCTGTTAGAAGCAAAACAACTGTACAAAGGGGGAGAGCATCCTCCAGAGGGGCTTGCCATTCCCCCAAAACATAATCCAGCTTAAAGGAAAGTGGGCAAGCCATCCCGAAAAAAAAAAATTAAAAAAAATCAGTGTAACAGCCATGGAAACCATAGCCCAGTGATCCTGGGGTGGCTGCAGGAGCGCTGGGACCTCTGGCACAGGGGGCAGGGGGGGCACCAGCGCTACAGGGCAAGAGCTGAGGGCATGGGAAGTTCCCTGCCCGTACAGGGAAACGGGCACGGCCTCTGCTCTTCTTCCTCCTTTACGCTGATCCTTTGCTTTTAAGTCCGTATTTATTTCTAAGCACCCTCGGTGACCACGCAGAGACTGGTAGGAAGTCTTTTGCTGAAGTGTTTTCCCCTCATGCTTTATCACTTTCCTTTTTCTCTCGCCAGCTTGCAAAACTCACTCTCACAGCTCATCAGGACGTCTTGGCAGAAGGGAAAAGGCTTCGGAGGACGATCGCTCCCGCTGAACGCCTTAGTCACTCGCATTCGGTGTCTGCACAGCGGCAGGTTTCCCTCCCACCACCAGAACGCCTCCTTCCTTCCGCTCGCCACGGCAATAGCCAGAGTTGGGAATAACACACAGGCTAAGACAAAACCAGAGGCAGAAGCCAGCGCTGGAGGCCGACGGGACACTGGGTGCGGGCTCAGCTTCAGATGCCCCACACCGTCCCGATGCCCAAAGCCAGAAATACATTTTACCACGAATGCCTGGTGTAAGAAATACCTGGAAGCAAGACCAGGGCTTTGTCTGGCCAAGGACGCAAGGAGACGGGTTGGTATTCAGCCAGCTGCTCCCCAGAAGGTTCAGGCTTTGCTGAAGTTTGGGGGGAAACCGAGCCAGTTAAGGAACAGCTGAACATTCCCAGAAAACAAGACTGGCGTTTCATTAAAGGGGCTTTGAAGTCTGTGGTGTTTTGAGACTACCATCGTTAAACGTTTTCAGGATACTGAAAATAAACTGTTACAATACCGTGAAAGTATTTGTCACGTTCTCAGTATCTTTGTTGCTCCATCAAAAAGCATTTTTCGGGCTAATTTATTTGCCAAGCAAAACAAAAATCTTTACCCGCGTGGCCCGAAAGGAACAGGCTGGTTTCTGAAGTCTAAGTAAACCCTCACCCCTGGCACCGCTCTGACTTGCTACTGAAGACTCTGCTGAGTCTTGGAGAGAGCCATTCATTTACACGGCGGTTTTACTATTTGCCTGGCTCACGCTCGATTACCACCACTGTTGACATGTCAAAACAAAACGATGCTCCACGGAGTCTCTGCAGAGCCTCTGGCAACGCGCTCGCATTGAAAGCGGCTTTCTCCAGTACAAATCAGCCTATTCATAACATCCAGTTGCGGCATGCGAGCAACCCCCCTTCTCTATTATAAAAGACAATTAAATAATTTCCTCCTGTAGCTCCAGGGAGCCCTGTTATTTAGCTGCTTTCCGTGAGATTTATTAGACAGGAGATTGACAGCCTGCCGGGAGGACGAAGCACGGCTCCCACACGAGCCCAGCACCAGCCCATGCGTGGCCGCTGGCTCTACGTGTTGCCCGTGGATGGACACGGTTGGATCCCGTGGCTGCCGCACGGTTGGATCCCTCTTGCCGCCACTCACCTCCATTTCTAGGTTCGAATAACTTTTTTTTTTTGGCAAGACCCCGGGTGGTTGCAGCCTCCCGGGAGCTGGGCAAGGAGACCTGGCAAGCCTGGCAGCGTCATGGGACTGGCAGCTATTCGTTACGTGACACGAGTCAGCTCATGCCACCCATTCCCCAATTAATTTGATTAGATGTAAAACCCTCCCGGAGCCTCTGCTAACACCCCCAGACCAAGGCTGGAGGCTCCTCCATGCCAGGCAACACGTAAGCGTGACAATTCCTACCCCGGAGAGCCCAGACACTCCCTGTCTGCAAACAACGTGTCACCGCAATGAGGCATTCAGAGGAGGGTCCAGCGGCACGACAAGTGAAGGAGCTACAAACACTAGTTTCAAGAAGGTCAGAGACACTTAAAAGAAAAAAAAAAAATTCCCTCTCCGAGGAACAGGCTGCTAATCTCATTCCTGGTGAGGGATCAGGCACTTACAGGCTCCCTAAACGCTTTGTGGTATGGGAGCGTGCGAGCCTGGGGACACGCTGAACTCGATTACGGCCACCAGCGCTCCCCAGTAACGCGGTTAGGCGCAGACATCCGAGCAGCCACGTCCCTGGCAGCAAAGCTAAAAAAAAATAAAAATAATAAAAATACATGTTGACAGAGCAAGACCAGGTCTGCTCTCAGCCCAGCGGGGCTCTCGCCAGCCCTCTGGGGCCACGCTGTGACCCCGCAGCCTCCAGCACTGCGGGGCACCTTCGCCATCACATCCAGAATCTGGGAAACCAGAAGGGAGGCGAGGGGATGCACAAACCAGTCCCCAAATACCTGGGTTTGGGTTTCTGGGGTCATCAACACAGCAATACTACCCTTCCCCGCTCTTTTGGGAAGGGGAACCGCTCTCCCAAGGTGTCAGAGCGGCAGCAGGAGCTGCAGCGCGCGCACAGCCCTCCGGCGAGGCTGCGAAACACGTCCAGCCTCCCGCATCCAAAGGTGCGGCGACGAGTCCTCGAGCAAAGGGGTGCGAAGGCAGGTCTACGGGTGGCGGACGTGCTTCCTCTCACCTGCTGCAAGACAGGAGCCGGGGGCTGGAGTCCGGGCACAAATTCATAGAACGCTTTGGGTTGGGAGGGACCTTGAAGACCATCCAGTGCCACCCCCTGCCCTGGGCAGGGACACCTCCCACCAGACCAGGTTGCTCCAAGCCCCGGCCAACCTGGCCTTGAACACCTCCAGGGATGGGGCAGCCACAGCTGCTCTGGGCAACCCCAGCCAGTGTCTCACCACCCTCACGCTCAGGAATTTCTGCCTCACATCTCCTCTAAATCCACCCTCTTTCAGTGTAAAACCGTTGCCCCTCGTCCTGTGGCTCCACTCCCTGATCCAGAGTCCCTCCCCAGCTTTCCCGGAGCCCCTTGAGGCACTGGAAGGGGCTCCAAGGTCTCCCCGCAGCCTTCTCTTCTCCAGGCTGAACCCCCCCAACTCTCCCAGCCTGGCCTCCCAGCAGAGGGGCTCTGGTCCTCTGATCATCTTTATGGCCCTCAAAAATCCCATCAGCGCTGGGTGGGAAGTGCAGGAGAAGCCTATTCAGCAGCCTGGGAAAGGGACCAAGGGAGCCGGTGTACAGCCGGGACAAGGGCTGGCCGGAGACGACCATCACGGTGCAAACCCTCAGCAGCTTCGTTAGCGTGGAGAAGCAGAAGAAAAAAAAAAAAACACCCGGCCATTTACAAGCTCTACCACCACATTACCCAAGGATCTTTATAGCATCTCACATTGTAATTAGGCAACAAATCCTTACATGTGCACGTAAAAAGCAGAAAATATTTCTCGGTGCCATTCCCCTGACAGGAAGGAATGAAGTAAACAGATTTCCAGATTACGGCTCAGGCACTGCATCAAAAATACCTCCAACCTGACTCCTCACTGGCACAACACTTTGTCATTTAAGCCACAAAAATGAGACAGAGCCCTGACGGCAGCAACCCATCTGGATCTGCGAGCCAAGGGAGACCCCGCCGGCACCGCGTTGGCAGCAGCTGGATGGCTTTAATAGGGGATTTTTATGGGAGCAGCGCGTCCCGTCTCAAGCTCTCCTGCAACAAATAAATGAAAGCAACTTTTCACGCGGCTGCGACTTTGACACGGGCTGGCAGAACTTTGCTTTTTGCATCTTTCTTGTATTGCAGCTTTTCGGCAGAAGCTGGTACCCATCGATGCCAGCTGGGCTGGCTGCGGGAAGACGGAGAGGGGCTGTTTGGCTCAGGCTCTGCCCTCCTTCCCAACCCGCGAGCCTCATCCAAGCACGCGTCCTCTCTGGACCAACTTCACGCAAGAGTTTGCCGACACGGCGCCAGGTCTCCAGACCGTCTGCCAACCGGGATGAGCAAGCCTGGCACACCCCCGCTGGGCAGAGGCCATCGGCTGCCGATACCGGTAATAACAGAGAGGAGCGCTGAGCTGCGGCACCGCAGGAGCACCCACAGCCCCCGTCCCTGCCCGAGGAGCAAACACGGCAGAAGAAGCCAGAGCCGGCCCGAAACGCAGCGAGTTTCGACGCTGGTGAAGGACCTGCGGAGCAGCACGGCACGGGAACTGGAAAGAAACACGCACTGGGAAGGGTGGAGCATCCTCCGGCATTGAGTCACGGGCTGCCATGGGCTCCGTCAGACTTTCGGGCTTCCTGAGCAGCCTTTTCAGCAGAGACCTCCTGATGTGGGGCTCTTCCTCCTTGTTTGTAGAGTAAACCAGCTCCTAACGCCCGTGATCACTAATCGCGTACAAAGCCCCAAATTGCTCGTCACATCACACGGAGCAAAGGAGCTGCTGCATTTTAACGTTTCACATCTGCGACACTGATTCATTTAAAAACTCGGAGCCCCCAAAACACTTCTAGGATAAAACTAACCAAAATAAGCTTTTAGACAGGAGAACGGTCTCAGCAAAGCATTGCTGTCGTGGACCTGGATCGCAAAGAAAGCATCGAGCAACGATTCACCACCTGACACTGTGCAAAGCAGCCCGGAAAGCATCCCATACTTATTTAAGGATACGTATCTATCCGTTAGATGGGTAGGAATTTTCGTTTTGTCGGACAAAGAGTCAAAATTACCCCATCAGACCAAAAACCATCCCTACAGACTGGCCGTTCCCAACCCCACCGCCTCCAGTTTGAGCCGGTGCGGGAAGAGCAACGGCTCTTTTCCCTTCGCAGGTCTGAGCGGCTCCAAACTGGGGAGCACTGGTGTCCCCAGCGTCAGGGTCCAGCAGCACCACGGTCCCCTGGGGGGGTTCGGGGTCCCAGCACCCCTTCCCCTTAGCGCACAGGAGGGCTCCGTCCGGCCAGACCAGGGCTGGTTTCCAGGAATGGGCTAAACAACTCCATTTCCCCTCTTGTGGGAAATCACAACCGCTTCCAGGTGGAACAGGAAAGCAGGAGATGCCTCTCCCGGACCCATCTGAGTCCCCCCTGCCCTTTTCAGCACCCAAACCACAGGGGCTGCCTGCCCCATCCCCAAAAGATGCTTCTTAAATAGAAGATACCCCCCCTACACCCCGCAATGCGAGGGAGAAGCAATTTGCAGCAGCTCTACCTGCTCCAGGAGAGGGGGAAAAAAAACAAAGAAACGGGAAAATAAGGAGAAGGAAGGGCGAAAGTTTGCCAACCGACAGAGCAAACAGCAGGGCAGATCAAACGCACCCCTGCTAGGGCAGCTCACCCCAGGAATGGGAGAGCCGGGAGCAGGAAATTCGAGGCGGGGAAAAGTCCCCAATCCCAGCAGCTTCTCGGCTCCCAGCCTTCGCAAAGCCAAGTTTGGACATGGAAGAGATGGAGGGGTCCCATGTGTCAGGTGAGGCCAGCCGCAATATTTGGGCTCTGTGGATCCCATTCTCCTCTATCACACAAACACAGGCGATATTCCCTGTTCACTTGATCCTCCTAGGAGTCGGCACTTCAAGTTGTATTTAATCATTCGACTGACGTCCCCCGTGCCTCGAACAAGAAAGGGCGTCACCACAGACCACCACCTCCCTGCCCGATCCGCATATTTTGCGGGGATAAAAAGCTAACCACGCAGGCACGTGCTTTGCAAGGAACGCCTCTCCTCCCGGCGAGGATTCCCTGCCTGCAGACGCTGAGTTTGCTTCGCAGCTTTTCCTCAAGGCGACCAGCACCGCACCTCCAAGTCCACAAGCCATGCAGAGCAAAAAAGAAACCTTTCCCAATGCGTTAGGCTCGATCGGCAACCTAAAAAAACCCCAAAAAATAGCTAGGCATCTCCTGGAGCAGGGAGACCACCGTGCCCGCCGGCGGCGAGCTGCCGAGCGCCTCATTTCCTGAGCAGTGCCACGGGAGGATGTTAGTCATGAACGAGAAGCAACGGCGGTTGCCGAGCCCACGCCTCGCCAGCCAGAAAGCTCGGCTAAGATGACAAAACCCGACACACGCTGGATCCGCGCAATGGAAGTTGTGTTGGTTTTCTTTCACGCGGAAGCCGCTGCACGTGTTTATGATTTAAGGAAAAAAGGCAGCTGTAAGACATTAAACTGGATTATCTCAAAAATAGGTGCTAGTATAGTGCTGTGTTTACAACCAGAATTTAAAGTTCTGGTACAAGTGCCTGTCTGCACCACCTAAAACACGGTCCCCTGATTACAGCCCAGTCCAGTTACGCTGCACCCAGACCAGGACAGAGCCATTTTCCTCCTATTCTGCTAAAAAATTCTGGAAGACACCAGGTTTTCCCCAACTTACTGCTTCACCGCATGCTCTGAAAGCGCACACGGACCTTCTTCCAGACCCAGCCCAGCGGCCGAAGCCACGATGCCTCATCAGCTCAGCTGACGTGAGGCTTGACACCAGCCCTTCTCCGCTCTCCAGCGCGGCTGGATTACCCTAAAGCCTTCCCAGTAAGAGCCTATGCCAGGCTGCAATCCCAGCGAGCAGCTCCGCCGACGTGAGGAGCCCAGGAGAGACGCCGGCTGGGTGACAGACTGGTTTATGTGACGAGTTTCGGTCCTTACAGCTTTTTCCATAGTACCCGCGTCGCCACGCTCGAGGGCACCGCAACAACCGCAGGGGTGGAGATGGTCACCGCCGCTGGAGCCGAGGGGTTTGGTCTGTGCCTGTTCGCCCCTAAAGGCTCCCCGTTGTCCAAACTGGTCCGCAGACACAGCGAACACGTGCGGCATGTTCACACTCACACGTCAGCCAAGCGGTTGCCGCAGACTCCTTCCCACTGCGGATCGAAGCGTGCAATGCTGATCGCACCGCAACTGGTTTGGCACCAGTGTGGAAACCCAGTTTTATCCCACTCTTGTGACTGAGGGGCTGAAGCGGCTGCTGGAAGAGGATCATTCAGCTTTGAAGTTCCCAGGAAAATAGGTGTGCAAGTGCCAGTTCACGGGAAGGATTCAGCCCTGTCCAACTTCCCCTCTGACTCACCGACGCAGCCTGCGGGGCGCTCTGCCCGGATTCAGGGGAAGAGCCTGCTCCTGGCTGCACCTCGGGCACATCCCAACCGTCCCCCTCATGAGACGCCCCAAGCTCCCGTCCCTGCAAAGCTCCGGCAGGTCTGCTTACGGAGCGGCGAGCGGAGGCTGCGAGCGCTCCCCGTGTGCTTCTCCGGGAGACGCTGCGTAAGGCAGGCCAGCTGTCGGCCAGCATCGTCCCTGCCCTCAGGATTCATTAGCTCAGGGCAAAAAGAGGGACAAAGTACAGAAAAGAGTCAATCCCACAAGGAGGTCTTTTTTTTTTTTTTTTTTTTTTTTCTTTTTTCTGTCTTTTATGACTTACCGCAAGCTGGGGAAGCGGAGAAAGGAGTCATGCTCAGCCTGATGCTCGACTGCAGGGCATCCTGCTTGACTGTCCGAAGGTGTTCGCGAGCTACAGAACAAAGCTAGCTACGGGAGGCGATCAATAAAAACCAAAGAGAAAAGACAAGTCACATCGGGGGCTACCGAAGGCACCTCCCAACAAGCCCAGGCCACTGCAGGTCTGCTGCTGGCGAGCCAGAAGCAGCAGAGTTTTGTTTGCTTTTCAGACGGACGCGGTGAACAAACACGTGTTTACTGGCACGGCACCCCAGCCGGTGCAGCTGGCACTTACGGCACTTATTCTGCCCACTACGGTTTTATTGAATTTAAAGATGACGACCTCCACGTGCAGGGCCCGCGTCCTCAGCCAGAGGAGGCAGAAGCAGCATCGCCCGATCGGGCACTTGCTCGCCCTGGGTTTCCGGATGGGAATCCGGCAGGATCGCAGAGCTGGCCGAGCACAAGGCATTTCCAACCGCGGAACAGGCTCCTGAATTAAGTCTACACCAGCTGCGCTCTGCAGCGTCTGGCATTAGGGTGCTGTAACCCTAACCCATTCACAAGTTACCAGCAGCAGATGTCTCTGCCTCTCCTACCCCTTCGGCTTGTAATTTGAACTAGAGAGAGGAGCAGCACGTAACAGCTATTTCCTTCTTTCACATTTTCACTTCTTATCTCCACGAGCTATTTCTCCAAGCTAATGTTTCCAATGGAAACTCTGCCTTTAGCTTAGTCAACGTGATTTCCATGCCGATATCGCCGTTGCTCTGCCTGTACCGTTGTGCCTCCGAGTAACGCCAGCACATTTGCGCCCAGCTAATTGCAGGGCACAGCGAGGAGAGGTCACAGGGAATATTCTGCTCGAACAAATTCGGAACGGCAGTTATTTCCGCAGATGCTTCCCCGTGACGCTTAGTGTCACCTGAACCCTTCCCAGATTTCAATCGTCCCCTCCTCTTGCTCCAAATCGCTTGTGCACTGCGCCCGTGCCTTTGTTTCCCAATTGCTAATTCCAGGGTAAGAGCAGCCGAGGAATCCTTTCTCTCGTATTCCAAAAAACTCAGGAAAGGCCAACAGAAAGGAGCTGTCCCTGCATGCGGCGAATACCACACTCCTTAGGAGCTTCTCCCTTATTTCGAAACATATGCAAACAGGTTCTTGCTAAGAATGCAGATTGCTCTACCACTCTGCACCAGAGAGAGAGAAATCGCACCAAGAATACGGAGTCCCCCAGGGACTCCAACAACTTTAATACCGAAAATATCTCATTTATCATATCAAGCCTACCTCGGGGTTTGTTTTTTTTTTGCTAGAGATGGAGGAAAAACCTCAGCTGATGAAGCTGCAGAATACTACCGAAGTCTGCATAGAAATAATGATCTGCTGAAGACGTGCCCGAGGTTCGGGAGGGGAGCCCAAGTTTGGCTGACGAGGAGAGTTTAGACCTTCCTCCCCTGCCCTGCAGCAAGCGCCAGGAGCTGAACGTCCGCTCTTCGGCGGAGGGAACTCCTGGCTGGCTTCAGACTGCCCAGGAGAGGACGGGAGGGCTGGGAGAGCCCCAGGAATTCCCTGTTAATGCCCCAGCTAAACCCACCCGGCCAGGTCAGATGTTACAACACGGACATTTCCCAGACTGGCTCGAAACAAGCACGTTAAGCCAGGCCAGCGGCTCCAGCGGCACTCACGTATCAAGCCCGGGCTACGGAAGAACAGGTCCTCTTCGCAAGGCGCCAGCCCAGAGCTCTGCAGGACGAGTCCGGAATTCAAGGTCTCGGGATTCACAAAGTCCTAACGTATGTGGAAAAGATAGGGCCCTTCTGAGGCTGCCGGTCTGCTCCGGTGGCCTTTGAAATAATAAACTAATTTACTGAGATTCCAGGAGATAGAGGACAACATCTGAGGTCATTCCCAGAAGCAAAGACCTGGCAGCTTTGGTGGACCTGTGCTGGAAGCAGATTATGTTAGACGTTTGCTGCAAAAGGCCTAAAATACCCCGCTACGCCCACAAATCTGCCTCGCAGCAAACGAGACCCTCTCATGAAAGGGGGCTTTTAAAGCCCCTTGCCTCTGTCTAAGCTCATAGAGCTGCTCCGACCACAGATTTTCTAACCAGACGCCTTTTTTCCTAAATAGTTGTAAGACGTTTCATTTATTAGGGTGGGGAAAAACATTCGTGTGGAGAAAGCCACATTTGGAGAAGCGGCAAGTGACAGAAGAGTCGGTTTGTGATGGATTAGTTGATTTGTGACGGATTAGTCATCCTAAATCTACACCACAGAAACACAAGCCTTGACCAGCCCTTGTTACAAGACCGGGATAAAAGCAGCAGGCTTCCCCACTGGTTGAAGAAAGATCCGGCTTCACCACCGAGCGCATTTCCCGGGAATTTGGCATTACAGCAGACAGTCAGTGGCACTACAAGAGTCTTATTGTTGAAGAAGAAAAAAATTTAGCTCCCAATATACAGCATTAACCGGACTGAAAGTCTCATCGTTGTGTTCAAGCGGGAAGTTACAATCTGGTCACGGGAGCTGGTAAGATGGGACCCAAAAAAAAAAAAATAAAAAATCAGTGTATCCCTGGACCTGCTTGCACTGAAGAGACAAGGCTGGGGCATCGCAGTGGTTATTTCCAATTTATGGGAGGGGAAAAAGAGAAAACCTGAGCCTTGTCAGCTCTGAGGCCACCCCACAGCCAGGAACGTTTGCACGTGTGCAGACACAAAAGCTACAAGCGAACATCCCCGGGACAAGACTAACTCTCACCAGCTCCTCAGAACGGATCCCTGCCTTGCACACGAGCTCCTCGAGGTCAGCTTGCTGCAGCCATGTCTTCTCGTTCACTACTTCGACTAATTCTTTGCTTTCTTGCTCCCCACCTTGCATCCATGCTCACGTCCAGCCAGCGCACCCACACCTCTCCCCAGCCCCAAGCATTCCCGACAAACTTTGGTTTACTTAAGAGCCAGGAGCGGAGCAGTGATTTCTCAGCAGATCTCTGTCAGCTTATTAAAGGACAGCTAGAAATGCAGCAGCCACAGGTTAAGAGAGACAAGAGCAGCAAGCTAGAAGGAAGAAGAAAAACAGAAGTCAGACAACAACGAGGACACCCCATGCCATCTCTCCCCACGGAGATGAAAGATAAAACAAACCCAGTCACCATTAGACCTTCGCGTTAATCGCTATTTTTCCTTGAGGAGAAGTTTTGGTCAGAATTACAGAATCGCCGCAGATCAGGGACACGAGCCGAGCTCTGCTGAGCCCCCGGTGCCCCCCAGCCAGCCGGGCTGCTCGCCCACACCGGGACGGCCCTTTACCTGCAGCGGGTGCCCCGGGAGCGCGTCTGGGAGGAGCTGGCTCCTAAATCTCCGCTTCTCCTGCCTGTCTGGACTAGCCGACGGGTAAATCCAGAGCTAGGCACAGCCACGGCACGTGATGCCAAGGCAGAGTCGTGCCCTGCCCTCGACAGGCAGTTCCTTCTCCAGCAGTTTTACTGCTACTTAAGGAAGTGAGTGGGTGAGCAGGGTTAGAATCGTTCCCTTCTACTAAGAAATCTGTGGGTAATTCTGCTTTCCTCCTTCCCAGAGACGAGCTGTAGCAATCCCATTCCCCCCCACACCAGCCACTTTCAGCTCAGCTTGCCCCGGAGCAGAGGGCACTCCGGCCAGGTACGTCTGGGCTGCTGAAAGAAACAGAAGTGGCATTTTTTGGAGGTTGCGGCTGCGAGGAGAGGAGTCTGCCGAGCACTGTCCCCGGCCTGCCAGAAGTTAAGCATCAGTCCTCCTACGCGTCGGTCTACGCATTCCCCGTGGATTTAGGCACCCAGTGCTGTCGGTGCCTCAGATGCCACCTCATCCTTTTCCCCCTTCTAAGTTTGTGCAGCAAAGAGCACACAGCCACGGCCACGGCCTTTTTTGCCACAGCATACTTCACCGGTTTGAAATTCTGTCATCCACGACGAGTAAAATAATCAGAAGGAAGCGTTTCTTGCAGTGCAGTAGCCCCGTGCTCGTGCAACAGCCCTGGTACAGACGTCGGTGAGGGACAGGTTGTGTTTTAAGAGCACGGGGCAGCCCAGCCACAGCGGTTTTGTGCCCTCTCCCAGCCGGGTCCAGCGTCAACAAGGAGGACGGTGTGGGAGGCCACCCCGGGCAGCAGCCAGAGCACCGAGAAACAGGTTCCTCCTCGCCTGTCCAACGCCGACCAGACCACAGGATTACTCGAACGTCTGAGCACGAAGCAGAGCCGCTCGGAAAACAATCGGCTCTCCTTTGACGTGCCAGCGAGAGCACAACTGGAAACTCCAGTTATCAGGCACGGACAGGTAGGAGAGCTGCCGGCACCCAGATGCCAGCACAAAAGGCTAGAGGAAAGCAGCGTGCCAGGACTCCTGGGTTGAGAAGAGCTCTCCCCCTTAGGGAAGAGTCCCCAAAACAGAGATTTTTTTTGTTGTTGTTGTTGTTGTTAAGCTCAGCATCGGGAACTAGTCAGCACCATCTCCACATCCAGCGTAAGCCAGGCCATGGAAATAAAGTCTCTCTTTACCTGGTGAAAACAGCACCAAGCTCAAAAAGCCTCCAGTCCAAGAGACAGAAGGGCCTTGGGAAGATGTGGATCAGGGGAAGACAAGGGCTCCTCAGACCGTCCCTCCCGGGGCATCGCGTTCAAGCTCTACACGTGGCAGCCGGTACTCACCGCCCCTCCGGGGACACAAAGGTGAGCAAACGCTCGCGGGTCCGATCAAGGACACCGCATGTTCCGCAAAACTAAGCAAGTCTAAATATAGACCACGCTTATATCTTATCTGCGTTCTGTTAAACAGGCGCATTTATGGAGCTATGAGTGCTTATTTATAAGGAACTCTCCATGTCAGCACTATCCACGTCCCTGCAGGGGAGAGAAGCGAAGCCTTTACAGACCTGACGTGACACACAGCTCCCAAAGCCCCGTCCCTCGCCTGGCAGCGGGTGACGGACGGCACGGGACACCAGCCTGCCCGGCGGGCAAGGGAAGGGTCACTCGCCCCCCCACCGATCGCCTCGCCCTTCGCGCCAGCCGGTCGTGGGAGGCTGCTTGCCCAAGCGAGCTGGGGGAGTGGGAGCACTGATAAAGCAGGAGGCGGCGTGTGTCGCAGCCCGGCATTGGGAAACGGAGACAGCACCCACGCGAGCCGGGCATCCAGCCTGCGGCAGTCAGGACGGAGACGCGAAGGAGAGCGCAGGCTTCTGGCGCGCAAACCCTTAGGAAAAGGGACAGACTTTTCAGGAGAGAGTAGAAAGGCACCACGCGTTAAGAGCGCCCTTTTCAACCTCACTCACCTCATCCAGCACAGCAGTGCTTCCACCAAACACCTCTGGAAAATGCGAACGCGCACAGGACTTTTGTTTAAGGCAGGAGAGTCACTCAGCAGTGTCCCACTGAGAGGGGGGGAAAAAAATTAAAAAAAAAAAAATCACAGCTCAGAAGTCACGTCAGCAGGTCCCAACGCCTTGGGCAGACAGCATGTATTCCTGGCAATGAGGAAACTACTTTCAGATCTACAGATAAAGGTTCCAGGTACTGTTTTTCATCACTTTTACACCCCGTTTCCATTTATTAGCAGCCAAAAGTCACTTACGCGTGAGGTCTACACTGATACTGCCGTTAAACACCACAGATAAGAAAACTGTACTCGAGCTGCAGCTGATTCAGCAAACACTCAAAGGTGGAAGCAGGGGAGAGTGGCGCCGGCGACTGCCCTGCCACGTTGGTCCCTCAGCCGCAGTCACACCGGGGTCCCCCGGCTGTAAGAGGGGACCCATTCCTCAGCCACGGCATCTGCTCCTCCAGGTCGCTGCTGCTCCGGTTTAAAGCCTTTGAGAGTCTCTGACCTTCCTTATCTCCCTGGACTTTTGCTCCCCTTGTCATTTATGTTCCTCACGCCCTGGTTTAACCGTCCTTCCCTCTTCCAACCCCACCGGCACAAGCCATCCTCGCAGGCTGCCAGCCGAGCACCGGCACACAGGTCTTGTTCAGAAAAAAAACAACCAAAAACGTATTTTTCATTTTTAGGATAAAACAGTTCAACTGGAAGGGCCCTACAACAATCAGATAGTCTAACTCTGGTTTTACCCACCGTGGAGGACAACTGAAGAACCAGGTATGTCATCACAGAACAGAATCAGAATCGTTTAGGTTGGAAAAGACGTTTAAGATCATCCAGTCCAACCGCTGACCCTACTCCACCAGCTCTGCCACTAAACCGCGTCTCCAAGCACCATCAGAGACAAGATGTAACACAAACAGCCCAAATCAGAGGGACGTTTCCCACAGCTGCTGCACTAACACTCGGCTGTAAGTTGTGGGCCAATCTCTCTATTTTAAGAAGCGGCTCCATTTGCATCTCTCATATTTTAATCCCCACCCTTCCAAAACTGTTCTAAATTAACGCCGCTGCCTGGTCCCCAGCACAGCCTGTTGCCAGACAGCAGGGGTACCCACATGCACTGGAGCGGGCAACTATCGCCCCGGAGAGGGCAACAAAGAGGGTAACCGGGGAACTGCAGCGTCAGAGCTGTCACCCCTGGGTCTCCCAAAACACTCTCGCAAGCAAGGGGGGGGAAGAAAACCATCAACCGAAACCAGATGCTCCGCGCCTGCCCTCCGTGGGCTGCGAGATGAGCAGCCGGCTGTCGCAACAACTTTCACCCGAAAGGGCAGCGGTTGTTTTGCCCCCCGATTTTTCTGTCCCGGTGATGCACGCTGAGCACGAGCCGTTTCACAGCAGTTGCGCAAACCCCAGAGGGGAGCGCTGCATCGCTCCGCCGCCGCCTCTTACCCAAGAGACATCAGCAGGAGGTTACCCAAAGGGGGAACCACCCCCTCGTAGCCACCATTAGGAAAGAGTCGGCGGCCAGCAGAGCCACTTCTGCAGGAGCTGGGGCAGACGCCATCTGGATCACAGGTTCCCAACATCTCCAGCTGCGAGGAGGAACCACAGTGCAGACAGTTCTCCAGCCAGGGCTGCTGCATCCCAGCTCTGGGGGAGGTCACTCCTGCGGGATGGGACAATGCCCAGCACCTAGACGCGTCCCCACCAACGTGATATCACTATTTAGGTGCCACCTGCATTTATTCACTTGCCACCTGCGTCATACCCAAATACAAAAGGGCACCACGTAAAAGCCGCTGCCCACAAGATACTTCCAAAACAGGACAACCCACACGCAGAAGTGGGATTTAATTCCTGCCACGTGACGTGGTTTTAAGGAAAGTCCCTTGTCGCAGTGTCCCATGCCCACCCACAGAACAGCCCCCGCGCCTGCTGCGGCCGTGCACGTCTCTTCTCCAGCTGACTGCCCTCGTTTGTGGCCGTAATTGGACCGAGGAGGTTCATGCCAGAGCAATCAGACCTTACCCTGCACCCCAGCTGCGCATCCCCTTCCTCCCGTAGCTGCCGTGGACTCACACTCCCTTGCACAAGCAGAAGACGTGCTGCAGCTCGGCCGACAGCTTCCCCTCGCTCACCTTCACGCTCAGACATGGCGTGGGAGAGACAGACCCACTTACAACCGCGTTTAACTCTGATTATTCCTCTCCCGGTGACTTGACGTTTCAGCACTTCCCCTTCACAAGCCACAGGAAGTTTGGGCCAGACTGACTTCGCTTTGGCTGGGTGACAGCAGGTTAAAAATTATTCCTGAGTGCACCTCTAGCCACAGAGAGAGACAGCCGCTCCTCCAGTTAGCTATTAAATGGAAAAAAGAGGCTAGATTATCCAGTTATTTTGTCTTAAGTACACTGGGATTCAGGAAACAAACATCTAGTGAAAAACTAACTGACCCGAGGCAAATTCTTGCCTGATGAAAAACCTATTTTTATGCTTCATGCCTTTGTTATTCAAAATCCCGTTGCAAGATCTTACACCTGATCTGTTTACAGACAAGCATGATCTCGGGCAGACATCTGCCAACGCCTCCTGCACCTGACCAACCTTCCTCGCTCCTCTTCCTCGCTCCTCGGGGGTAGGTGATGCCGGAGGGATGGCTCTCCAAGCCATGCAACGCCAACACGTGGCTCCCAGAGCTACCCAGCCCCAGCCAGGCACGGGGGTTGGTTTTTTTTGGCCCTACCTCCCAGTTAAGCACTTTCACAAGGCCCATGCAAAAGCCGCCGGGCAGCCGACAGCTACCAACCCCATCTGATTTGACTCAGTTTTAAACCAGCTGCTTTGGAGAAGGAAGAAGGGGTTTTATTCAAATGAGTAATTACAGCCTTAGCTTCCTCCCCCAAAGCAGACAGGTTAAATATTCCTCCCCGCCGGCACAGAGGCACTCGGAGCACTAACCCAAGGCAGCCCGGCTCGCTCCCGCTCCCTGGCAGACACGGAGGAAGCACCGACAGGGTCCACAGACCGGAGCGGGACGCCGAGCAGATGTCCGCCTCCCTTCAGGAGGAGACGCACGTTGCCCCGAGATCGCTGGTGCTCCTTTAACCAAGTCCTGGGAGGAAGATGAGTCACTGCCCAGCTCGTGTGGGAGGAGAGCACGCCACAAAACGCTGCAAAGCCAGGGCTGGCTTCTCGCGAAAACCAGTTTCTGAAGAAATTCTTAATGCTGAAGACTCCAGCCCCAGGCTCAAATAAGGGCGGGGGGAAGAGGAAGGAGCCGCTCACCCCAGAGAACAGGCACCTCCACCTGCCCTACACCAGTCACCCACAACCCCCCCAGGTCCCTTTGGGCGCTCAGTCCCGGCCCCGGGGTGTCCTGCTTGGTCTAGGGAAAAATAATCCCCCCTCCCTCACGTAGGAGCTGCAGGAAGATCCCCGGTACCTTCGTTTTCTTTGGGCTGGGAACTCGCAGATGAAAGATCCCGGCAGTCACATCCGACACGGCCAACGGGATCGCTCAAGTGACGGACGAAAAGTCACTGGGGAATTACAAACGAGTGCAATTACTGCCATGCTGAGGTCTCAGCCTGGCATTTGAAATCTCTGCCCCCCCCACCCCGCTTCAAGCAGTTGGGAGATTGTAAGCTTAAGATGTATTTTAAAGTTGATCATTAATCAGGCCCTTGTCTCAATCAGAAACCAGCCTGTTGATAAGAAACGGGCTGGAAACCCTAAAACACCAGTTAAGCACCCCAAGAGCATCCAGGTAATTCACCGGCTTCAGAGCCCCCCGGAAAGGGTCTGGGGAGCCCCAGAGAGGGACACATGGGGCCAGGACACGGGGAGACGGGACAGGGGTGACTTGCCACGCCAGGGGATGGAGGGTGAAGGGGCTCAGGGCTGTGGAGAGGAAAGGGGGGGGTGTCACACCAACGAGGGGTGCGTGACTGGGTCCAGCTTCTCCCCATCCCCATGCTGACCCCAGGGGGAATCACTGACCAGCCCAGAAAGGGTTAAGTCAGCCAGAATTTAGGGAGGGGGGGAGGAAAGCACCTCCAACGCAGTCACATCCACCCCCCCGCCCCAAGCTGAACCCTCACTTCTGAGCCCAGTAAGGGGTGGTCAGACTGGGGGGACCCTGACAGCCCCCCCCAGACCAGGAGCCACCCCAGAACTTACAGAGAGGAACTGGGAAATGCTCCCCAAACCTAAGCGGGCCCCAGTTTTGGCAGGGGAAGCCCTTAACAGCCCAGAGAGCCCCCAGCTGAGGGTACACACGGCAGGGGGGCAGGGGGGGACTATACACAGGATCCCCAAACCAGGGAGGGGGACACAGGCAGCCCCATGCCCACACGGGACCCCAAACCCGGGAGCACACAGGGCACCGGGGGGCCCAATACCCACACGGGACCCCTAAACCGGGGGGGTCCCTCGGTGCACCCCCCGTACTCCCACAGGACCCTCCAACCGGCAGGAGGTACCAGTGGGTGACCGCACGCCCGTGCCTCTCCGGCCACGGGGGACACCGGTGTCCCCCCACACCTGTACCCCCCGGTCCGTGAGGAGCACCGGGGGTTTCCCCACGGCAACAGCCGCCCCCCGCGTCCCAGCGACCACCGGAGCCACCGCCGCCCCCGAGACGCGGCCCACGGTGGGCACCGAGTAGGGGTTTCCCTCAGAAAGAGCGTCCCGCCGGCTCCCAGCGCTCCCAGCCCGAGCCCCGGTACCTGCGCTCCCGGCGCCGCCGCCCCCTCCCTCCCCCACCGCCCCGGAGCCGCCTTTTGACGGGAACCGGCCGGCGCCGCGCCCCGCCCCTCGCTGAGACCACGCCCCC
>VFFE01007817.1:116683-132074 GCA_008921705.1 Burhinus oedicnemus
GGGGGGGGGGTGTCTAAGAAGGTATGGCTGGCTGTGGAGGAGGGGTATGTCTGTCCTTTGGGGGTCCTGGGGGGTGTAGGGCTGTCTCTGTGGAGGTTGTTGGCTTTGGGGGGGGTGTGGGGGGGTGTCTCTGTTTTGAGGGGTTGTGTGGAAATGAGCCTCTGCTGAGGTGTCCCGAAGGTAGGGTGTCTCTTCTTGTAGGGTGCTGGGGGGTGCTGGGCCCCCTGTGAGGGTGTCTCTGGGAGTGTTTCTCCAAGGGGTGTTTGGGATGAGTCTCTGGTGGGAGGGTTGTTCCCCTCATGCCTGTGGTTCAGAGTAGGGTTTTATTGTTGGCCAGAAGCAGGTGGAAAACCCATTTAATGACCAGGGCTGCCGTTGCTGCCTCTGTCATAGGTGATGCAGCTTTTCTACGGCAGCTGCAATGGGTTCTGTGCTTTCCCTCTCTGTTAATGATGCTGCCTCCAGGCAGAGGAAGAAGGCTGAGGATGACGATGATGACTTACTCGATAGCCGAGACCGTGTGGAAGACATTGCCAAGTTCCCATACGTTGAATTCACAGGTCAGGACAGCATCACCTGTCCCACTTGCCAGGGCACTGGCTGCATTCCCACAGGTGAGCGCTCCTCTCATTTGTAAATGCAAAAATAAAATGTTGCTTCTCTACATGAGCAACCTTGCGAATGTACAGAATCAGTTAACGTGTTCCTTTTGCTTTCCAGAGCAGGTAAATGAGTTGGTGGCTCTGATACCCTACAGCGACCAACGGCTTCGTCCACAGAGAACGTAAGTGTGTAGTAAGACAGTAATGGCATTTTGTGAAGAGCAGACAGGGCTCTTTTGTTGCTTACTGCCACAACTAAATGCTTCACTTGGTCTGCAGCCTCTCCTTCGTCTGGCGGTTTGTTTTCATCCAAGTATGCCAACAAATACAATTTAGAGTGTAACTTTTAAATACTTCCTGTGAAATCCCACTGTGGGGTGAACGTGGAAACAATGATCCTACTCACGCTTCTTCCCTGCGCCCTTTGCTGAAGCTTTTAGAACGAAACTGCTTTTTACCAACAGCAAAAATACTAGACTGTGAAAACACTATGGGGGCAAAAATGATTCTTTGGTTACTTGTTATCAAAAAATAAACTTTTTAAAGGGTGACGGTTTTAAGATATAGAAAATGTTAGAGCAGCATTTCCATGTCTTTTCCAGGGAAGAACAAATACGAGTTGTTTGCTGGCTAGGTTGGGTTTTGGATACAGGGTCTCCGGTGGCTGCAGATGCTGTGTTAGGGCAAAGGAGGTGACCCCTTCCCTGCCTCTTCCAGGAAGCTGTACGTCCTGCTCTCGGTGCTGCTCTGCCTGCTGATATCAGGGCTGGTGGTTTTCTTCCTGTTCCCACACTCTGTCCTGGTGGATGATGACGGTATTAAAGTGGTTCGGGTTTGGTTCAACAAGAAGAACTCCGTTGTCATTCTTGCCATCACGGTAAATTTTTTTTGTGCGTCTGTGTTCCTGAGGGAATAAATTCTGTGCTGAGCTGCCAGGAAGGTCACTGGTACTTGTGTCTCCCCCCTCTTTCCATCCAGGCCACCTTACGGATCAGGAACTCCAACTTCTACTCCGTGACAGTGACCAGCCTGACTAGTCAGGTGCAGTACATGAACACTGTGGTGGGAACCCAGCAGATCACCAACGTCTCCAGCATCCAGCCACTGAGTGACAAACTGGTATTTGTCTTTCATTGCACTTACAATATAAGCATCACCAAATCCAGTATGAAACCTATGTACTACGCCAAGTTAACGTGATGAGATCCTACCTGTACCTTAAAGCTTTGCTTGGCAAAATAGTCTCGTGGCTAGAGTAGCCTGTGCTTTATGCACACCAGCTGAAAGGCAGCAGAAGGTGGGATAGACTCTGAAAGGGGTGGATTTAAGCGAGTACTCAAGCAGCATGTGAATGTATTTTTCTTTTATCTTTTACAGGTGAATTTCACTGTGAAGGCGGAGCTGGGTGGACCTTTCTTCTATGTGTAGTAAGGATCGACTACTCTTTGTATGCAGCTGGCGAGAGGACAGGTTTAAGCTGCTTTAATTAGAATTCGCTCTGGAAATTACTTGTTTTCTGCTAACTTCCTGGAAAGTAACTGTTTGCTAGAAATGAGTTGAAAGGCTGCTTTGTCGGGATGTTGTGACATGGTTCTTGGACCGTGTCTCAAGTTGAGTTGGCACCAAAGGGAAAATATTGTCAGAAGATACTGAGAAACGCAAGTATCTCTGCACCCCTGCTTAGCCTGTGCTGACCTAGTTCTTTGTTTTGGTCTCTTCCAGTTTCTTTTGCACGTTTCCCAAGGTGAAGGTACATAACATAGTGATCTTCATGAGGTAGGTGGTTCTCTGCTCGGCTCCTGACTCAAAAGGGAATTGCTGCCGCAGCAAATCTAGGGTACACGAAGAAAATCCCGCTTGGCAAGCACCCCAGCCTGGTTCACTGTGTCAGCTTTTAATCCAGGGCGGTTGACACAGTTGGGTGAAATGTAAGATCAAGAGAAGACACCAGGTTGCTCCACGCTGAGCTTTCACGTTGAGGCATGGGGTGCTCCAGGGGCTGCGCTCACCCAGCTCTGCGTATCCCTGCCCGCTGCAGCGAGCGATCTTGGGTGAAATCTGAGAGGTTCTGCAGCTTTCGAGGGGGGAGAGGAGTTATGTGATGAGTGTAAAGCCTGCTGGGCTTTTTTATTTGGGTAGAGGGATTGCTGTCGCTGGTCCTGGCCCCACTAAACTGCTCTCTCCCCTCCTCGCAGGACATCGGTGAAGCTCTCCTACATCGGCCACGTGACACAGAGCGCTTTGGAAACGTACCACTACGTGGATTGCAGTACCAACTCCACAGCTGCCCAGGACCCGCTGCCTCTGCTGTCCCCCTTGACAGGAGGCGCAGCCAAAGCCGAGAGCCAGCCCTGAGGACACAATTAACGCTTACCGTGGGTGGATGGTTGTGCAGATGGATTCCTAGAAGGGACTGGGAACTTTCAATGGAAGCAAAGGGACCGCGAGTGACTTTAGTGGGAGATACTTGAAAGCTCTGGGTCCCTTTCATGCTCTCCCACGTGCAGCTGGGCTGCGCTGCTGACCTGTCCACGAAACCCTCTTGGGGTGTTGTTCATGTGCAAGCACCCAGGTCCCTTCCCAAAGTCAGGGTCCTGCTGGGCCTGCCTGCTTCTTCGGTTCTGAAGAACTAGTTTTTCGGTAGGGAAAATGAACTCTCGAGCTTCATGCTTCAGGGTCTGAAGATCCCAAAGATTTAGAGTTGACTTTTGCAGCTGTTTTTAAAGCTTAGCACTGTGTCAGGACCTTTCAGGGTAAACTCATGAGTTCTGTGCAATGAATTTATGCCACTTTTGTTCAGTCCCAGCATGTCACTGGCTTGTTTCAAAGCAGGGCTTGATAAAAAAGGGATAATTCTTGTAAGGAACGCACACGCAAGGCTTCCACCTCTGTAACTTGCACTAGAAGGAGGCGAAGGAGTTGAAACCTTCCAAACACGCTTCCTCTGTCGGGCAGACTTTGTTTGCTGGCGGCTGAGGCCACCTACAGCAAACCGATACCAAAACACCGCAGTCTTAATGAAGATGGCCTCTGGAAGTGCGGTGCTGATGGGGATGCGTGAAGGCTCTCTGTGAATTTGACCTTCTTCCTCCTCCGCCTGTGCCTCTGAACCTTCCTCTCCCCACGTTTGGCAGCTGTGGGGTCTCTGGGGTTTGAAACTGGGGAACTTGTAGCTCGGTGTTGCTTTGTACTTGTGCCTGCCGCAAACAAGTGAGCATTTAAACTGATTTTTGTGGGAGTTTGGTGTTTCAGAGGCTCCCAGGAGCCGGCCGTTCCCAACGAATGGTATCAGCTGTGTTCTTAAAGCAAATAAATGTGGAAGTTCAGCCCGCCGCAGTTCTTGCTGCGGACTTGCGCCGTTTGCAGCTTGGAGGATTTCATTCTGCTGCTGCCCTTCGTCGTTTTTCTGGAACTTGTTCGCTACTTGATCCTTTCCTCCCTGCCCACACCTACCCCTTGTTGAGTGCGAGGTTGTGCGAGTGTGTGTGTGTGTGGAAACAAAGCACAGGTAAAGGCTGCAAGGGAAATGGCTCATGGTGGTTTGCAACGAAGGATGCTTTATTTTGTGCGAGCGTAAAATAAAAATGCCCCTTGCTTTTTTTTTTTTTTAAAAGAAGTGGCATTTCTGCTTAGCAGGCTTTCCAGAATGGAATTCTATTTATTAAAGCCGAGTTGTACGTTACTGTGTGCTGTCCTTCGTTTGAAGAAAAGCTCCCGTAGAAATCACGCTTTGCAGTAGAGTTGTGAGTGGTGTCGTGTCATGAGTGGAGGTGTTCAAGGCCAGGTTGGCCGGGGCTTGGAGCAACCTGGTCTGGTGGGAGGTGTCCCTGCCCAGGGCAGGGGGTGGCACTGGGTGAGCTTTAAAGTCTTCCCCCAGCCCAAACCTTTCTATGTCATCCTTCTCTTGCTGATGACTTTTTTGGGGGGGGGAATGGAGGCCAAGAAACTCCGCCAGGGAGCAGCGAAGCGCTTCCCTCCCCACCCAGGGCAGCTGGGACCAGTGACCGGAGTCACCGACCCAACTTCAGTGCCTGTCGCCCTGCGCGCTCCCTGGTGATCGCCATCGCGAGCTTCTCAAATGACTTTTGCAAACCCCCCCGATTTATGATGAGTCGAACTTTCTTTTTTTTTCTTTTTTTAAGGAAGATGAGGAAATCACAAGCGTTGCTCTTTATCCATCTCAGCCAGGTCCTACAAGCAGGGTTGTTGTTTTTTTTTTTAACTAGGTGATGTTCTGGGGGGGGGGGCTCGCTGGGTGCTTGCAGCAGGAACCCTAAACCTGCCGCTTGGCCCAACAGAGTGACTTTGCCCCAAATTAGTTGCGCGGCAGCGGTGAGACGGAGCGCTAATAATTAGGGGTGCCCTGCGGGTCATGTGGCAAAGCACTTGGCCTTTTAAAGGGTGTTTTATTTTGAAAATCCTTCCTAATCCTCCAATCCTTTCTAATGAATTTCTTCTGCCAATGTTGTTTTTTTTTTAAAGGTGCTTTAGCAGGAGCGGTTGCTGCTGCGTCGCCAGCTGTGAGTGTTTAAAACTGAGATGAGGGCCCCAAAGTAGCATATTTTTTTTTTAAGTTTTTTTTTTTTTTTCTTAAATCCTTTAAAGTCATAATTTCTCTTAATGAGAAACTGCAGTGCCCGTGCTATCAATGGGTGGAAAAAGCTGAGGTTTTAACAAAAGCACTGTCATGAAACTCATAAACTGCACATAGAGCTCAGGCACATTTGTAACTCTTGTGGGGTCAGTGGGCTACTTTTCTTTAAGGCAGTAAAAAAAAAAAAAAAGAAAAATAAA
Source organism: Burhinus oedicnemus (assembly GCA_008921705.1). Lineage (NCBI taxonomy): Eukaryota > Metazoa > Chordata > Aves > Charadriiformes > Burhinidae > Burhinus > Burhinus oedicnemus. The sequence continues at coordinate 122,080 of VFFE01007817.1, forward strand.
TGAAAAATCAACTACTGAGGCTTTTCCTCTAATTAGCAAGCCTATTTCAGAGAAGAATTTACATACGCCACTTTTTACGAAGCCGTAAAGGTGCAGCTGCTGTACAAGACGCACGCGATGGCTGCAGGCTCTGCCGCCTTCAGTATTACGAAATATATCCTGGAATTATGGTTTTCACGTGTACAAAATGGGATAAATCCCGTGGGGAGGACGGTTAGAGGGCACCCCCTGGCCGTGACTGTACTGATTTGCGTGCGAATTGGGCCCAGTCTCCCTCTCCCTGCTGGTTTTACTGGTTTCCTTTAACTGGTGACTGGAGCGCTTGCCTGGACTCGCCCCGGTTCTGTCTGGGGGTGCAACGGGACGAGGGATCCCCGAACAGAAACCTCCTGCTGTTTCAAGATTTTTCACTTAAAATGGTTTTCCCCCCTCCTTTTTTTTTTTTTTCTTTTTTGGCTTTTTGGGGGATTTTTTTGTTGCAATGTTTTGTTTGGGGTTTTTTTTCCCCCCCTTAGTGTGAGGTAGCCTCAACCCAGAAAAGTTGGAGATTTGACCCAAAACCTTCCTTTATCATGGCTGAGAAATGGGGAGAAAGGAGTTAGACCGCAGCACGCGCCGACAAAAACAAAGCCCAGATCAACTTGTACTTTCCACCAAAAGTTTTTTTTTTTTTATATCAACTGATGTTAAAAAATACAGACTTGTTTTACAAGAATAGCACCATTATTTTTTTTTCTTTTTTTTTTTGTCGTATTATACATTAGCGCTCCTGCTGGTGATACACGGGGAGGGGAGGGATGGGGGCGGGAGGGGATTCGTGATACCTGGATTTGCGAGATCCCTTTTGCAGGGAAGGGCCGTCGTACCTGCCAGTTCGATTCCCACCTCCACTTGACCGAAAAAAATAGGTCTTACGGGAAGAGAATAAATAAATAAGACCGTGGGGTTCGTGGTTTGGTTTGGTTTTTGTTTTTTTTTTTTAATTTCGCAGCCTGCCCAGACGGCGTTGGAACGAGGCGGTGGTCCCCGACGGAAGGGTGTGAATCAAGGGGTCCTTGCAGCCATTCAGTGCAGAAGTCGTACGAGCGATGGGAAAGTACTCAGGTCCTCGGTGTGGGTTTGGGGTTTGGTTTTTTTTAAGTTTTCTTTTATGGGATTGGGCTGGATTTTTTTAAAAAACAAAACAAAACAAAAAAAACCCGAAACAAAACAACAAAACCAAAAACAACAAACAACAACAAACACACACACAAATAAAACAATTCTTTTTACAAGAAGCAGACTGGGCCAATATCCACGCCAAACTCCTGATCGGCTCCACCAATGTCCATAGGTGCAATATCTACAATGGGCAGGCGCGAGGTCTTCTGCGATCGGTACTCAATGACTGTCTTGCCCCATTTGCCAGTGTGTTTCTGGGGAGAAAACGAGGAGGAAGGACGTTATTAGGTGCTCCTGAGCCCTCCAAACCAACAGCAACCTCATGGCTTGAACCCCAAACTCATCGTCTACGTCTTTCTCTCGCAGGCACCCATGGACTTACCGTGCAACCGTCCTCCAAGACGCTGTACGTGAACCTGCTGTTGCCCTCGGCTCTGATCTCCACGTCGTTGGATCCCTGGATGAGGATGGCTTTCTTCAGGTTGCCCGTCTCCTCGTCCATGTAGGCGATGCTGTTCTTGCAGTGGTAAGTGACGTTCTGGGAGCCCTCGGTGGACAGGAGGCGCAGGAAGGTCATCTGGATGTTGGCGGTGTTGGGAGCCAGGTCTTCATCGCCATAGCTAAACTGGAGGGAAGAGGCGAGACGTTAAAGCCTGGGGGTGTCACGATGACCCTATTTTCAGCCACCTTTTGAGGGGACTTCCATACTTTATCTTCCTAGACGGCTGCAAAAATCACAATCCAACTCCAAGTTTTCAACATGGTCCTCTAAAACAGCCAGATCCTCATATAACATCCACCAACGTAAACCCCAAGGAAGGACATCCCAACCCTCCAAGCAGACTCCCAACACCTTCCCCTGCTCAACCTCCCTTCCCGCTCCCGGTGTGCGGCACGAGCCCAGGGGGATGCTTACGTGGAAACCGCCATTAATGGTCTCTGCGAACCAGACGTGCTTCTTGTCTTTGGTCTTGCTGGTCCACCAGTTCTTCTTGGGGATGCTGCTGGGGTTGGGGTAGACGCAGGTCTCGCCCGTCTCCATGTTGCAGAAAACTTTGATGGCGTCCAAGGTGCAGCCCTGGTTCGGGTCGATCCAGTAGTCTCCTGCAGCGGGGAGGACAAACGGGGTGTGAACATGAGGTTTTGGAGGCCAGAGCAAAGAGCACCGTGAAGTCAGCTGTCCTCTTGAGGCTGGGGGAGAGGGACCGGAGGGGAGGAGGTGGGAATGGAGGCTCTTACCACTCTTCCACTCGGGATGGCAAAGCTTGATGTCGCGGCAGGTCCTGGCTGGGTTCTTCTTGGAGCCCTCGGGGCTGCGGATGCTCTCGATCTGGTTGTTGAGGGACTTGAGCGTGGCGTCCACCTCGACGTCGTGTTGCCGCAGGCTGCCAGCGGCTTCGTCCGCCCGCATGTAGCGGATGGGGTCGGGACCCTTCTCCGGCTGACCCAGGCCAGCGAATGCTGACATGTCAATGCCGGTGCCTGGGGGGCCGGGAGGACCGGGAGGACCTGGGTTTCCGGGAGGACCCTACGGGAGAAAGAAGATGCAATCCTGATGGGCTGCTCTGCAAGCTGGACCCCCTCCTTCCCTGCCACTGATGGCATTTGTAACTCACCGCAGGACCTGGTTCGCCGCTTCGTCCGCGGGGGCCGGGGGGACCGATGGGGCCGGGCATGCCGTTGGAGCCGTCTTTGCCAGAGGGGCCGACGGGGCCGGGGGGACCCTAGGAGAGAGCCCCAAAGGCGGGGGGGGTCAGGTCGTTGCAAGACCCCAGAGTGGGGAAGGTGCTGGGGAGCTGTTTGCTCCTGCCACCACCGAGCGAGGCAGACGACACGGGGTGGGCTCAAGGACGGAGGTGCCTCCTTTTCCTCTCATCTCCCCAAATGCCACGGGCAGGACTTACCCTGGGACCAGAGGGACCGGCGGGACCAGCAGCACCTTGGTCTCCAGAAGGACCCTGAGGAGGAAGCGAAGGGTGGACGGTTACAGCTCCACCTCCAGCGTCGAGGGGTGCTCAGCCCCAGCCGAGCCTTTGCACGGGCCTGGGGCTCTGTCCGTGGCCACAGCCACCCTGAAGGAGCCACGTCCAGCTCCGCGGCGAGACATGGGGTGCTTCAGTGCTGAAGTCCCAAAAACAACACTCACGGGTGGTCCGGGAAGACCCTGCAGCCCGGTGAAGCCGCGGTGGCCCTTCAGCCCTCTCTCTCCAGCCTCTCCCGTCTCACCCTTGTCACCGCGTGGCCCTTGGGGACCCTGGAAGGGGCGAAGGGGATGTGTCAGGCTCGGGGTGGCAGACCCCCACCCAACGCACCCCAGGACCCCGTGCATCGCACACGGGATGCCCCGATGAGCCCGGCATCACTCACCGGCATGCCTCGAGCGCCGGCAGGACCGGAGGGACCCATGGGACCTTGTGCACCCTGGGGAGACAAAAGAGGGAAGTCGAAAGGGGCCGGGAGCGCGGGATGCCGGGGGGTGCCCTGTGCCTCTGGGGGTGTCTGAAGCAGCCCCGCTGCCTGCGAGCTGCCCTGCTCGCAGCACCGGGAATCGGCAGCTTCCGGCTCCAAATGGCATCTTTAAGTACTCTCAGCCGGAGCATCGGTGCCGAGTAATGATCCTTGCAAATAAATACCCCGGCAGATTTTCCCTGGTTAAGCCTCCCGGCGCTTACAGCTCCCCGGGCAGTGCTTGTGCGTAGGCAGAGCCCGAACTGGGCTCCTGGTGCTCGTGAATCCTTGGGAAGATGCTCGGAGACGCTAACGGCACTCGGGGGCACTGCTGAATTAGTGACAGCCGCTAATGGCACCCGCCTGGCTCTCCCAATTACTCTGAGTAGCTAATTGCTCCCGGGGGGAGACACTGCTAATTCTTCATTTATCTGCGCTCAGGGTGGTTCCCGTCTCCCTTAACAAGACGTCAAACCCAACGAGCCGTTTCTCTCGCCAACGTGCCGGTACTCACCGTCTCGCCTCTGTCTCCTTGTTTGCCGGTGGGACCGACGGGGCCAGGAGCGCCGGGGGCACCGGGAGCACCAGGGGCACCCACAGGACCGGTCTCGCCACGATCACCCTGCGCCGAGAGGAGGGGACGGTCAGACCCGCGGGGGTTTTGGCCGGGATGAGAGGGCACGTGGCTAGCGAGCGCCAAGGGAAGCACGTGGGCAAACTCACCTTCACGCCGGCGGCGCCGTCTCTGCCGGGGGGTCCATCAGAGCCGGGGTTACCCTGGGGGAAGAAGAGGAGAAACTAAGTCTTGACCCTGGGATGGAGCAGGATGCGTGCAAACTCCCTCTTTCCAGGCAAAAACCGCTGGCAAAAAGGTGCCAGGAGCCGAATTATGGTGCAGGATCAGCCAGCCCTGTGCCGCCCTTGGGGTTACACCGGGATGATCCTGAGCCCGGCACGGATGGAGGCACCGTCCCGCTTCGCCCCCTCCCCACGCACCGGGGTGCTGCCTACCTCGCGTCCAGGTTCGCCGGCGGGACCCGTCAGACCGGGGGGACCCACGGGGCCGGGGGGGCCTCGGTCACCTGCAGAGCCGGGTGCTCCTTGTTTCCCAGGTTCGCCCTAATTAAAGGGGGAGCGGGGGAAAAAAAAAAGCAAATCACCAAACCCAAACCATGAGACAACACGCACGAGCAGGACAGATCCCAGCACAGCCCTTCACCCAGCATTTGCCTCGATTTAAGGCTGCCAGACCCCTCTGCCCAAATATTGCCCAGCCCCGGTGCCACCGGCAGCTCCTGCATGCAGAACCCCAAAGCGCACCCAGGACTGGGGTCCCTGGGGTGCTCGAGCTGCGCCCAAGGGGGCTAGTGGCCCCGTGACCGCCTCATTGCAGCCCTGTGAGGCTTCGGCAGCCACTGGGCTACCACACAGGCTTCAAAGCACCCAAATTCCTGCTGCTGAGGTCGGGAATGCCAGGGATGATGGCACCACCGGGCACAGGGGGGTGGAAGGGACTGAGCCCGGGGGGTGACAACTCACCGATGGCCCCGGCAGCCCGGGGAAGCCTCTCTCACCACGCTGTCCGGGAAGACCGACGATGCCACGCTGTCCTGCCAAACCTTGGGGACCGGGGGGACCGTCAGGACCCTGCAGGGAGGCAGATGGGGGTGATCAGACCCGGTGGGGTGGTGGCACGGCACCCAACGAGCATGGAGGTAGGTGCCCCCCCCCCAAAATACGCACCGCGGGGCCATCCTCGCCGGGTTCGCCTTTCTCGCCAGGGGGACCGGCAGGGCCTTGGAGACCGGGGTCACCGGCACGACCCGGGGGACCGGCATCACCACGAGCACCCTTGGGACCATCTTTGCCAGCAGAGCCAGGAGGACCGGGGGGACCTGGGTTACCCTGTGGGGGGAAAAGATGGGATTAGTGCAAACGGAGGCGGCTTTTCTACCTTCATCACCCACATCCTGGCACTGCTTGGGCTCCGGGTCGGCTCCTGTGCTTGAAGACCCTCAGAAAAATCCCTTTTTACGGGCTGATGAGCTGCCTGGCGTCAGCTGGGGGCTGGTTAACTTGGGGGCCCTCCGCTGCTTGGCCCCTGGCATGGAGCAAGCAGCATCTCCCGAGCCCCCAAACCTGCGGGTCAGCAATCCTGGCTGCTCCCAGGCCATCCCGGCTGCCCCCGAGAGATCCCGGCTGCTCTCAACAATCCCGGCCGCCCCCAAGAGATCCCAGCTGCTCCCAAGCCATCCCGGCTGCCCCCGAGAGATCCCGGCTGCTCTCAAAAATCCCGGCTGCCCCCCTGCGATCCTGGCTGCCCCCAAGAGATCCCCGGGAGGCTGCTCTCAACAATCCCGGCTGCCCCTCTGCGATCCCAGCTGCTCCCAAGCCATCCCACCTGCCCCCCCGCGATCCCGGCTGCCCCCCCAACTCACATTAGGGCCAGGTGGTCCCACACGGCCGGCAGCGCCGGGGAATCCAGTGGCTCCCTGGGGAAGGAGAGGAGAAAGGCGGCTCCGATGCTGCACCGCACTCCCCCCAGCCACCTCCTCCCACAGCCCACCCCCCTCCTACTCACGGGTGGACCCTGAGCACCCCGGGCTCCTTTGGGACCAGTTACACCAGTTGGACCCTGGGAAGAGAAGGAAAACGGGTCAGAAATGCACCCGCCCAGGCAATGCCCCAAATTTCCCCGGGATAGGGACCCCCGTGGGATTCACCCTCCGTTTCGGGCTGTACCCACCTGCGGGCCAGGTGCGCCAGAGGGACCTTGGGGACCGGGAGCACCAGCATCACCCTTCTGCCCGGGCTCTCCTTGTTCGCCTTTGGCACCGGGTTGCCCGTCGGCGCCCTGGGGAGAAGCAGCTGCCGTGAGCAGGTTGAGCCGACGGCGGACCCGTGCCGGGGGGAACGGGGCCAAATACTCACCGGGGGGCCGGCAAATCCAGCGGGACCGGGGGCACCGGGCTCACCGCGCTCGCCCTGCGGGGGAGAGATGGGGGTTAAATGGGGGGACACAGGGGGAGCGAGGCCAGCGGTGGCACTGCCGGCAGCCGGGGGGCTTTGGGGGCATGGCACTTACAGGGGCACCGCGGGCACCGGCAGCGCCGGATGGACCAGGAGGACCGGATTCACCCTGGAAAAGAAAGGATGGAGAGTTGGGGGGGGTGGGTAGCATCTCCCTCCGTCGGGAGCAGCTGAGGGGCTGTCTGGGCTCTCACCTTCTCGCCGTTGGGGCCAGCGGGGCCGGGGGGACCGATGGGACCTGTCAGACCCTACGGAGGAGAGACACATGAGGACGAGGCCACCACGAGCGTCCCTCACTGGCCACCCCACTCCCGCTGTGTCCCTCTCCCACTTACGCGTGCGCCGTCCTTTCCGGGGGCTCCCTCGGGGCCCTTCTCTCCGACGTCTCCCTACGGGGCGAGACGGAGGTGGTATGAGCCGAGCTGAGACCTGACACCACTCGGGACACCTCCGGCACCCATCACTTACCCGGTCTCCCTTGGGACCAGCAATACCGGCTGCTCCTCTCTCGCCGGGCATTCCCTGCAACCCGGGGGGACCCTGGGCGCCGTTGGGGCCGGCTGGTCCGGTTGCACCCTAAAGCAGAGCAAAAGTGCAGTTATTGGGGTGCCAACCCCCCCTCTGCGTGCAGACCCCCAGCCTCACGGCTCCGCCGGTGGCACTGAGCCACCGAGCTCTGGTCCCTCTTGTCACCCACCTTGGGTCCGTCGGTGCCTGGCGTGCCGGGGAGCCCGCGGGGACCTTGCAGCCCTTGTGCGCCGGGAGAGCCACGTTCACCGGGGAAACCACGTTCACCCTGGAGTGGGGGGGACACAACGTTAGGGGGCCACGGTGAGGGTCACAACGTCCTTTGCATGGATGTCCCCAGGGAGGGTGAACAGAGCACCCATCCCGCACTGTCCAGTAGGGACTGGGATGTACTGGGAGAGGGGACGTGCCACAGAGGAGGCTGAGCCACCAGGACTGGGGGAGCTAATGGCCCCAGCTGGGGGTGGCCAGGCTCTGCCAACCCCCTCGAGCCCCCCCCAAGCCCCCCCATGGGACAGGGAGAGGCGTCCTGTCCCCGCAGCTGGGAGGACGGGTGACACTTACTCTGGGACCGACGAGACCGGGGGCACCGGCTTCTCCAGGAACACCCTGTGGCGGGGGGTAAAAAGAGTCGGGGGTCAGCCCCGGGGGCTGCCGGGGGTCCTGACCCTCCTTTGCAGCCCGAGAGGAGGGAAAAACGGGGCCTCACCTGATCTCCGGGTTTGCCGCTCTCTCCGGGGGGACCTGGTGGCCCGGGCAGCCCCTGGCAGGGGAAAGCAGCGGTGTCAGCACGGCAGCAGCAAGACCCCCGGGGACGGGGGCTCGGGGTCACCCACGAGCATCACCCTGACCCTGGCACCCCAAATCCCCCCCTCCCATGTGCTCACCTGGAAGCCGGAGGGACCGGGGGCTCCTTGCTCTCCCCTCTCACCTGCGGGACCCTACGGGAAAGACGGCGGTGAAGGACCCTGAAACTTCCCGGGCTTCGGGCTTCACCCACCCCAGGATTTTGGGCAGAGCCGGAATCATGGGGGGATCCCGAAATCCCCACGCCCAAACACCACAAGGGCCGGGGATCACGGAGGCTCCATCCCCAGCAGACCCAGGGTGGTCCTTTGCCCAGATCCGTGGGGGGCTACAACCCCTGACCCCCCCCATCATTTCCAGCGGGTTTTGGCCCCGGATGAACAAAGCTGCGAGACTCACGGCAGGTCCCGGGGGGCCAGCAGCTCCCGTCTCACCGTCCTTGCCAGGGAGACCCTACGGAGGAGGAAACCGGGCGGCGCTGAGCTCCCGGTGGGACGCTGCAGACCCCGCGCCACCCTCCGTGCCTCAGTTTCCCCACCCACAGACCGCAGGTGCCTCGGGGGGCCGCGATGCTGGAGCAACCCCAAGATGTGGTTTTGGGGGGGCAGCGAGGGAGGGAAAAGAACTCACCCGCAGCCCCGGGGCACCGGGAAGTCCTTTCTCACCGGCTTTTCCAGGCTCGCCCTAGGGAGAGGACAGAGGTGACGGTGATGGGCTCCGCGCCTGGGCTGCAGCCCCGTTTTGGGTAGAAATCGGTCAATACTCACATTAGCACCTTTGGGACCGGGGAAACCCATCACGCCGGGCTGGCCACGAGCACCCTGTGGGCCGGGGGGGCCGGGGCGGCCGTCCTCGCCGGGAGCACCCTGAGGGGAGGGGGACATCAGCAGGGACCGTGCCAGACCCCAGTGTGTCCCCCCCAACCGACCCCCCTCATGGAGCATCACTTACAGTTGGGCCGACTTTGCCTTGAGGACCAGCATCGCCTGGGCGGCCAGTGAGACCCTGCGGTGGAGGGAAGGAATTTGGGGGGGCTGCAGTGGCTGTCCCCGAGGCGGGGGACATTGGCGACCCCATCCTGCCCAGCTCCTGGCCACTGCTCTGGACCTGGGGGCTGCTGAACCCCGGGAACATGGTGGCTGAGCCCAAAGGCATCTTCACTCACCCCAAAGAGCATCTTTGCTAACCCCAAACGCATCTCAACTAACCCCAAAGAGTGTCTTAATTAGCACCAAAGAGCCTCTTAATTAACACCAAGGAGCATCTTTGTCAGCCCCAAAGAGCATCTTCACTAACCCCAGAAAGCATCATAACCCCAAAGAGCATCTTAACCCCAGGGAGCATCTTTGCTAACCCCAAAGCATCTCAACTAACCCCAAATGTACCTTTGCTAACCTCAAAAGAACATCTTAATTAGCAAAGAGCATCTTAACTAACCCCAAAGAATTTCTTAATTAGCATCAAAGGCCATCTTGGTTAGCACCAAGGAGTGGCTGAACCAACCCCAAAGAGCATCCTAATGCCAAAGAGCATCTTGGCTAACCCCAAAAGCACCTTAACCAAACCCAGAAGCACCTTGTCCACCCCAAAAACACCTTAAGCAACCCCAAAACCACCTCATCCACCCCAAAAGCAACTTAACTGACCCCAAAGAACCTCCTCGTTGACCCCAGCAGGTCCCACCAGCGTCACCACCATCCCCACGTGGTCCTGCCCCATCTGAGCCCCCCCCAGCGCAGCGGGGAGCCCCAGTCCAGGCAACCCCTCACCCCCCCAGCTCTGCCCCCTGTGGGGGTGCAGGATCCGAACCCCCGGCTCTTACCCTGGCTCCGGGCAGCCCGGGCTCTCCAGGGCGGCCGGGGTCACCAGTGGCTCCCTTGGGACCCGCGAGACCAGCGGGACCGCGCTCGCCCGGAGCACCCTGCGTGGGGCGGGAGGGGGGAGAAGGGGTGAGTTTGGGGGCTCAGGGGGTGCTCATCCCCCTGGACACCCCCCTCCCAATCCATCACTCCGATGTCCCA
>VFFE01007817.1:141903-157293 GCA_008921705.1 Burhinus oedicnemus
TGGGGTGGGGGGGGAACCCAAAACCACCCAGAGCTCGGGTAGAAACTCCTCCCCAGCTGCTTTCGGGGCTCACGGTCCAACTCTTCCCCCCTCCGAGGCATCTGCCTCGGGGGGGTTTGGGGTATCTACCCCAGGTTTTGGGGCATCTGCCCCGGGATTTTGGGGTATCTACCCCAGGTTTTGGGGCATCTGCCCCGGGGAAGCCCCCCCGCCCCCCTCCACCCCGGCACAAGGGCAGCTGTGTCCGCACACGCCATAAATCTGGGACTCGGCTTTATAGGAGTTCGCTTAATTATTTCGCCGGAGCGCCGGCAGCGAGGCGGCCGGGCTGGACAAAGTTTACCCAACAATGCGGATGCCAATCGCAACACGCGGCCGCTCGCTGCAGCCCACAAAGGGCATTTTTGTCCCCAAACGGCTTTTTTTTTTTTTTTTTTTTCCCTCCTTTCATTCATAGCAGCCGGGATGGATTCAGCACGGAGGGGGTGGAAGCTGGACCGACGCTTGTCACTGTGTCACCTTCTGGGCCGGAGCGGGCTGGGGGCCCTGCGGGGACAACACACACACGCGCGCTTTGGGTTTGGGGTTGCGGTGGGATGCCGGGGGTGGTTTGGTGAGGATCTCCTGGGGATGGGAAGACCTGCGGGATGCACGGCCCGCGCCGTCCACACTTGGGCATCAAGCAGTGCCTCCTCTCCGGGTCCCTCCATCGATATGGACATCGAGCTTCTCCAGGCACGGCCGTTGCACAGACGGTGTCACCCAACCGTCCCCATGAGGGACCTCCTGGTGTCAGGACCTCCGGTCTGGCTTCTGCCCTTTGCTCAAGGGACTTGGGGTCAGCAGACCCCGAAACTGCTGCAGCCAGAGCTTGGCTGGATGCTTCACCCACGGTGGAAACGCAACACAAGCGAGACCAGCTCCACTTGGGCTCTGAAAGCCAGACCTCCTCCATCTCCACCAGTGGCCGGGTGGAAACCCACGACTTGGGGACCCATCTTCCATGGAGAGAAGTTCCTCCACCCAGGAAGGCAAGGATTAGGCTAGGAAGCCCAGAGAGAAGTGGCCCAGTGGACCCAGAGAAGGTCCTGGCCCATCCTCGGTCTACACGGAGAGCCGGAGATCATCTATTTAGCCACTACATTGAGTAGGAAGCCAGAAGTCCTCCATCCAGGCATCGTATCGAGATGACCCAGCCGTCTCTTGGCACCGGGATTGCTCCCTGTCTGAATCCACCTGGTCCAGGTCAATATTGGAGCCGCTCGGCGCCGGCCAGAGGCAAAGCTGGAACCTGTTGCGGAAACCAGCAGGGCCGGCGTGGGGTCCTGGGATGTCCCGCCAAGCCCGGCTGCAGCTGGGTGCCAGGGAAAAAGGGACAACCGGGAATTTTCAGCAGATAGAACTCTTGTTTTCCTCCTTTTAGGAAGCCTAAGGGGTGCCTAGGGTGGGAGGGAAGGATGGAGAAGGGTCCCTGGGGCAGAAGGGATCACCTTGCCTGCGGGAGAAAAGAAACAAACCCGATTCTTTTCAGCAATAATCTGCGCAGGTTTTTGGCCGGGGCGTTTGCAGAGCCACCCCGCGCTCTCGCCCGGAAGCCGATCAGGGAGCATCGCTCCGAAACTCGCCGGCAGCAAGCAGTAGCATCCAGAGTACCGGTTCTCCGTCCTGCAGCCCCCGCTCCTCACCTCCACCCCGATACCCACAAGATTTTATGAGAAACCCCCCAGCAAACCCCCTCCTCGGGGCGGGGGACGGAGGCCCGGGGAGATGCAAATCACGCCGTAAGGGCTGCTGGAGGCATCCGAGCTAGAAAAGCTCGTTAGCACATAGAGCAGGGCAGGTAATTCCCGACTTCTAGGTACAGCTTTGGGAGCAGATGAATGGAGCATTGAGCCCCGGGGTGGGAGAGAGCGACGTGGGTATTTACAGAAGCCACGTGTGTGTTTGTGAGGAATGTCAGAGACACTAATAACTGGCTCTTTGGAAATATCAGGCAAAAATCTTGCTCATGTCTAGGAATAAGGATACAGGAAGGAGGAAAAAGTCAATATGACCTGAAAATCCCCAGACTGGGACGGGCAGGCAGGCTGGGCAATATGATTTATTCTATTAATAAGCCAGAGAGAAGGGCAGGAATAAATGCTGAATGCATTTTTGGTGGCCGCAGAGGGCTGGGAGCCCCGCGGCCGGGGCGGGGATGGGAGCCTCTTCAGGGTACCAGCACAGGCAAGGCACAAGCCGCCTTTGACGGGACCATTTTCTCCCTGGCTTTTTTGGGAGCACGGAGCCAAGTAAAACAAGGAACTTGTTGATTTTATTGCTAGGACATGGTAAGGGGCTCTTTTCAGCCCAGAACTAGTGTCCCGAGTGGGGTGGCGAGGGCTGGAAGCTCCTTCCCAAGGGTGGGAAGGGACAAAGCCCTAAAGCAGGTTACTGGGACAGGATCCCCATTCCCAACTCACTGTCTCCAGCTCCAGAAAGCAGCAAAATCAAAGGCGCTAACATCCAGCGCACCACTGTAAAGGCCTTTTAACTCTGGCTCACAGCAGCTCTGGCTCCTTCCTCCATTAAATTGGGCTAAAAGACCTCCGTATTGTGAGTGCCCGAGCCTGCTGAGAGTGATTTATTTTAACTAAAGGGTGAATTACACAAAAGAGCTTTCCCTGAGCAAGGGCTGCTCACTAACAGCGATGCTCCGACTCCTGCTGCAGGGATACAGCTCCCAGCTCGTTTTATTTAACCACGATTCACGACACGGGCACAAAAAGAGAAAGAGATACGTTAGTTTGGTTTGTTTTTTTTTTTTCCTCAGATCTTTACTTGCAGTAAAAGATAGAAAAAGGTAGTAAATGAACTCAGTATAAAACACATAGAGGGCAGAGGGAAGGGGTACAAACCAGCCTACAAAGAACACAACCTGGCAGGAGCAAGGGGTGAAAGGGAGAAATTTTGTACAAAACTACTGCTTACAGGTAGAGAAAAAAATGTATAAAATATCCCTCCCTATCTGGAGACAAAAATACAAAAGTGGACATTATTTCATTCTTTACTTATACTTAAAAAGGTTATGTACACCAGAGAAAAGAAGCAGGTTCAGCGGCTTGGGAAGCTTGTCAAACACTCGCCGCTTCCTCCCACATCGCACTTGAGAATAAATTAAAACAGTTAAAAGCATCAGCACAGCCCCATCCGCGAGTGACCGGGGAGCCTGGAGGAGTGAGGCGCCAGGGATAAAATGTTCAGAAGCATTGGGGCATTCCCCTCAAAAAGCCCATTTTTGGATGGGTTTAAGTGCTTCTGAATATTTTACCTCACCTCCCCCCCCGCCACGATTGATGGGGACGCAGCTTGTCCTCAAGGCTCCCGGGAATCGCAGGCTGAACGTCCTCGGAGACACCTTTGGAAGCACGTCTTGCCTTGACTCCGGTGCCTTGCCTTCCATGCAACCTTTGACCTTGCGGCAGCCTTTATCCCCAGGCAAAACATGTGCAAAATATCACGGAGAGAGAGAGAGGAGCGATTCATTCAGCTCAGCTGGGGCCCTCCGCGCAAGGACAAAGGTGGCAAGGAGCCGCGGCCCCAGCTCCTGCAAGGAGGCAAAGCCGGGGCAGGAAAAATAAAACAAAAACAAAAACAAAACAAACCCTAAATCCAAACCCAACGCACACGCAGATTTTGTTCTTTGTCACTCCGGAAAAAACGTTTGGAAATATATACAAAACAATTCAACGGTGCATCGGCTCTACTCTACAGTTTTGTACCTGAATTTCCGTAAACAGTCGATGCTAAAGAACTGGGAGACCAATTCCTCAGGAAGAAAAAAGGACTCTGCAAAAGCGGTATTTAACAAAGGAGTTACTTTCAGAGATCACCCGGCTCCCGCCTGCCACCCTTGAGGGATGCCCGACCTGTCCAGCTCTCCAAAACCCACAGCCAGGCTGCTCTAAGCACCGAGGGTGCCAGGTTATAACCTTAGGATTAGGGCAGTGTGAGAAAACGCTGGCTTTGACGACAGAGGGGAGACAATACAGGACTAGAAGACACCTCAAAAATGTGTCAAAACCTCCCGATATCCACCCCAAAACTGGCTTCTGCCCACCCAACTTAGAGCTCTCCCAGCGTGCAGAGCATCCAGAGCCATGTAAGTGCCTTCCCCTCCCCTGAAATCCGGCCTTTCCCCCCCCCAAAAAGTCACGCCATCGGCTCAGCAAAGCTGGCAGCGAGAGCTGAAAAAAAAAAAAAAAAAAAAAAAAAAAGAAGAGAAAGAAAAAAAAAAAGGCAAGTGTGCTTCTGAACATTTCTATTGCGCATTGGTCCGTGAACGGTGTTTTATCAAAAATATGATACAGAGTTCGCTTGCTGTGTCTTTGAGTGATGCCCTGGGCAGGTCCACGCCTGCCACGGCTCAGGCTGCTGAGCAGGGCAAATCTGGGCACTTCTGATACAATCTCGCCAGGAAGCGGCTTTTCGGCACAACGTCATCATAACAGCTTGCGATGAAGGATTTCCCAGGCCATTCGCTTGCGGAAATAGGGCATGTGTTGCTTTGGGTGGGGGGAAAGAGAGAGAAGAGAAAGAAAACGTACATCAGCGTGTCTTTCACTGCTGGAGCGTTTATCGAGCAGCCACTCTCCCCGGTGCAGCTTTTTATGTGGTGCCTTTCTTGGGGGAAAATTTACCTTCCGATTATTGAAAACGAGACAGCGGATGAGATCTAGGTAATACCGTAACTCTGATGATATTCTCTAATAATTAGAAGTAAAATATTTGCACAAGCGTTATTCCATGGAGGCTGACAACATTAAGCAACACTGAAACTCCCTGGGATTCGGGCTACAACGTCCCACTTTCATTACCACTATGGGTTTGTGAGCCGCATCGGTGACGTGCCCCGTGGACCCGAGTACAACAGAAGGCCTGAGGGTGGCTTTAGAGGAACCATTTTGCATGGCGTAAAGAACTGCTGCGGTGCCTTGTGTCAGCTCTACTCCAAGAAGCAGCAGGACAACCCCCACAGCAGCCGAGGGCACTTTAGACCCACCGAGAAGGAGGCAAAGGGCATGTGGAAAAATCAGAATAGGCACCCCCACGCACCATGTGCCCATCTCTGCCCCGGCACGAGGGGCACGCCAGGGTGGGGTTTACCTGAGTGAAGTTGATGGGTTTGTCTTTGGTAATGCAGTCCGCATATTTGCAGGCAAACATCCCGCAGTCGCTGCCGTTCATCTGCTGCGGGATCTCCTTTAACGAAAGAATCAGAATCACCCAGGTTGGAAGAGACCTTTAAGATCATCAAGTCCAACCATCAACCCAACACTGCCAAACTCACCACTAACCCATGTCCCTCAGCACCACGTCTGCCCAGCTTTTAAACACCTCCAGGGATGGCGATTCCACCACTGCCCTGGGCAGCCTGTGCCAACGCTGGACAACCCTTTCGGTGAAGAAATTTTTCCTAATATCCATCCTAAACCTCCCCCGGCACAACTCGAGGCCATTTCCCCTTGTCCTATCGCTTGTTACTTGGGAGAAGAGACCGACCCCCACCTCGCTACAACCTCCTCTCAGGTGGTTGTAGGGAGTGACAAGGTCTCCCCTCAGCCTCCTCTTCTCCAGGCTGAACAACCCCAGGTCCCTCAGCCGCTCCTCACAAGACTTGTGCTCCAGACCCCTCATCAGCTGCGCTGCCCTTCTCGGAACACGCTCCAGCCCCTCCATGTCTTTCTTGGCGTGAGGGGCCCAAAACTGAACACAGTATTCGAGGTGGGGCCCCACCAGCACTCAGTACAGGGGGACGATCACTGCCCCAGTCCTGCTGGTCACATTACTCCTGGTACAGGCCAGGATGCTGTTGGCCTTCTTGGCCACCTGGGAAAACTGGACACAAAACCAACTGCCATTTCCAGAGGAGCCAGTCCCCACTTTCTGGCTTCTAAGGATGAAGAGCTCCAAGTGAGGGACCTCTCTCAAGCAAGTCCTCACGAGGCAGGTCTGCACGGATGGGCAAACACCAGCATGAGTAAGGGGAGACGAAGACAAGAGGGTGGGCAGCAGGAATCGAGGTGGCACTGGTGCAGCCCTGGCTCAGGAAAGCCTCCCAAATTCCACGTAGATTTGGGTGGGAATCTGCAGCAAAGCATCCTGCCACTGAAGATCTGGGATTTGTTCACCCCCTAGAGTCACCACGAGAACACATCCGTTGGGAAAACCAGCAAAGAAAGGTGCGTCGGGGCCAAGAACAAATGCTTGCATCAAGAGAGACCCCTTCTCCAAACCTCTGGCTGCCCAAACCTACCTGACTCTTCTTACTTAGCAACGACCAGCCATTAGTGTCGAACTCTTTCCTTTTCTTGTCAAGACTTTCCTGTTTTAAGTATTGCCTGTAGGAATAAGAGAACAAAGAAAGCTTACTTAGAGGAACGGGGGAAACCAGCCAGTACACCATATGTCAGTTTACCTAAGATGTCCTCTGCCATGTTTGCAGAATTAATGCAAAATGGAAGTCCAATATTTTCGTCTCAGTACTGGCCATTTTTAAAAGGGCTCTATAGACCCAAGCTTTGAGGCAGTCAAAAGAAGGACCGAGCAGAACTTAAAAACTCATCCAAAAAACATACCTGCCAAGCAGAGAGTCAAAACCACAAATAAACCAGCAAGAACAAATCTAATTCATCAGAGTGACTCACGGCAAAGAAAAGCTCAGCAGCCATGGGGCTGCCTCAAGAGGCTCCTGCAAGCGGAGCATTACACTCAAGGGGAGACTGGAGAGCTGAACTCCGTCTCTGACAGCGTCCTGTGAACGGGTCCCACTCGTCTTTTGAGGCTCTCATTTAGCATAAAGGTAGACAGGAACAAATTTGTCACCACCTTAACAGCATCCCAGCAGCTCTGGAACAATCACCCTGTGTGTAAAGCGTCAAAAAACCCACCACAAAGCTCCTCTCCAGGCTGGTGGTGGGTTCAAGTGCTGGCAGATGTTCTCCTGCAGCTCTTCTCCCAGGTTTCCCTTCCACTCTTGATTTGAGTTCTTACCACAGCAGCAGACAGACAGCAAATGCTTTCAAGGAGAGGCAAAGTAGGGAAGATAGCCCTGATTTTCTCAAAAAAGGTCCAAGGCTTGGGGATGGAGGGAAAGCAGCCCTGGGAAGAGCCACACCACGGTCCTCTCCAAGATGCTTCTACAGGGACTGGGTCAAGTGGGGAGCACAAGTGGGAGAAGGAGCCAACCGTGGTGGGGGTGGGATGTCAAATACCTTTCACAAGCATGGGAGAAGAGCCGCAGAACCAGTCCCATTCCAGTTCCTCGAACTGGAGAACAAGGAAAGCTCACGGGTACTGGCCCATCTCCTCTGCCCAAAGAGGCTTCCACCAGTTTGGCCTCAATTGTACCACTGGAAGAACAGAGAAGTGGGACCTTCTTCCTGCCTTCTTGAAAAAGTTTAGAAACTCTACCAAGACCACGCCCAAAGCACGCCCATGCATTTTACTTTGCAGATAGGAGCACCTTGAACCATTCCCTTCACTGGGAAGTACGGAAAAGGAAGCTCAGGAAGGACACAGACATAAAGGTGGACTAGAGGGAGCCCAAGGAGATGAGGCGATGGGCCCAAGACATTCTTAATGGCCCTAAAGAAGCCTCTCTCTGTTGGCTGCCGGTGTCATTAAGTGACATTCAGCTTTGCAGACACCTGCTCATCTTGGTTACCAAAAGGACTGGGAAGATCTACAGAAACCATCTCCTTCACGTTTGGCATCTTCTCAAAACAGCCCGAGGAGCCTTCTCACTGTCGCGGCTGCGATCAGAAAGTTTGGAAAGGAAAAGCAAGGGATTACATGCTGCTGGCTGGAATGGAGGGGTCAAGAGAGCGTCTGGCGCGGATAGGGAGGCGGGTTTGGCTGCCAACACGGGGAGATGTGCCATCTTTTGGAAATCTGATCCATAAAGACTTGGCTAAATCGCATCTTGCTGTTAGTAAATGCCAAAATGCGACGGGAGAAGGGGGCGATGCAACCCACAGAGATGATGTAGGGTCAAACTTGCTGCCTTGGTGCCAGTCAGCACATTTTCTCTATCATAACTCCAAAGAACTACTCAAAGAATAACTCTCCTGGGCTGAAGAGTCCCTGAAACATGCAGGGGCCACTGAATGAAGTACAGTGGCAGCAGAATGACCCAGCAGCCTCTGAACGTGAAACCAGCCCCTTCCTAGAGATCATACCTCTGGAAAACAGGCAGAAATAGGGTTTTGCTGGATGTAGAAGCATCAAGGAGGGGAGTCTCCCTCCTGGCAGTCCCCCAAGACTAGGTCAGGTCCAGACAAACGTTTTCTATCAGCCTTCATTAGCTGGACACACACTCCCAGCCCAGTTCCCCAGCAGAGGGTCTGCTGGCTGCCAGCGACTGCTGTAATTGCTCTTGGGAAGCTCTCTGCTTGGCTGCTTTGCCTCGGCTGCAGTTTGGACAAGACAAGATCAGCAGGGGGTAAATCTCAGAAAAAAACCCCAATAATAAAACCCAAACCCTTTCACTGAGCATGAGAAGTCTCCATATCTCATCTCCAAAAATAAAACCTAACGGATGGAGAAGAAACTCCTTGCAACAAGTTCAAAATCAGGGCGAGCGGAGCCTCCAGTATGGTGGCAGATTAACTGCACTACAACACAAACATGGTGAAAACGTTAATTAAACAGCCTCATTTCAATTGCAATAAAAAAAAAAAACCACCTAGCAATTACTGCCTACTACAGAACCCACTTGAATCCTCAGCTAGAAAAAGAGCAGCAGCACACGGCCCACTCTGTTCCGCATGTTAGAGACGGGGAGTGAAGCTGTGCAGACAAATAAAGGGATGCATCACACGAGGAACAGGGACGAGCCTCCAAGCAATGTCTCCGCGTGGATGGGGTCTGCACATACAGAGCGGGGGTGGAGAGAGGATCCAAGTGAGAGACTCGTCTGGCAGATGAGGAAGAAACCGGTGAAGTTTAAATGATGCCGAAGCTTCAGTGAATAAAGCGATCAGGTGGCTTCAGCGCATCCAGTTTTATCTGCAACTCCCACAAGCCAGAGCTGCAATGCTGCCGCACGCACAGCAGCCAGGAAATTTTGAGTTGTTTTCTAGAAGAGCAAGGAAATCAACCCACTACACCCAGTTCACGTTAACTGTGATCATCACCTGTGTGGTTTCCTAAAAGGAGCCTCCAGCAACCTAGCCTGCACAGGGAGATCAGCGAACATCAGACACGTCGTGTAAGAAATACAGCACCAGTCCTGCCTAGGCAACAGCCTGAATCACCTTTTAGGAGGAGACGGAAAGAAAATGCCTTAACTTAAAATTGTGAGACAACTTGGGAAGCAGAACTTAATTGATGAACTTTGTCAGGGCCTCAAAGAGAAAAAGCTTGACACAGAATTATTAAGCGTAATTACACACCAAATCAAAACCCAACGTGCCTGAGATGCCCCGTCAAATACTGCAGGCTTTTAACCTCAGGTTTCCTAAATCTGAAAATGGATTTTTGCCCTCTACAGTGCTTACATGCACACAAAAACCTACCAGGTGCCTCAGGGAATTGTTGAAATCAACTCCACAGCATACTGCTAAATGTCTGCAAGCCTTGAAGTAAAGGGCACGTAAAGGTAAGCATTTCAAGCGCTGCTGCTAGCAGGAGATAAGAAGATTTCACAGGCATGAGTCGCTTTGCGCGTTCTATCCCCTACACTTTCCTCCAGCCTTGGTATACTAGAATCAAGTTTTTAACTAACTTTAACATGTTGGTTAACGTCTGCTCCAAAACACAGACAGAGCTGAGATACCAAGCACCGTGTTTCCCAAAGAGAAACCCCCAAAAACGAGAGGCAGCTGCCTTAAAAATCAAAGAAACAGATAAAATCAGAGAAAGAGAGGATTTCTTAACATCCTCTCCAGGTCTCACACCCAAGCAGTGTGAAAGCCCAGTCGCTGAAACAAAGCACGGCAGCCACCAAACCACAAATATCTGTGGTCCCTGCTCACCCTGAGCCTGGCCAGTGGCCCTTGTATTTAATCCATTACCTTCCCCGTGCCTCAGTTTCCCTCCTCCGTAAAGTCTGGCTAATGGAATAACACTCACCACCTTTAGGAAGCTCTAAAGATTGAAAGCATGAAAGGGTCACTAACCATGAATAGGACCTCCGTCCCTTCTTCCCGGTGTGATCCTCCCACTGCATTCAACCAATAAAAGCCTCCTAAAAGGAAACAGAGGGAAAATAATTACGTCCAGGGCAACAGTGACCTGAAATCACGGCTCTCACCCTGCGTGGCTGAAATACCTTGTATCCTCTGGTACTCTCTACTACCAGTCTGGGGATCTGCTCCCTCATTCCAGACCCCTAACCGAAGCACGGGCAGGACTCCTGGGTCCCCCTCTCACCTCCCAGGTGCTTCATTTCACCAGACATCCGCGCCTTTTTCCTTGGAATCAAAGAAATTTGGGTTGAAAGGAACTGATTTCACTCAGACCATCCCTGCCCCAAGGCAGGCCAGCTCTGCTTGCATCGTTCTTAAACAGGGAGGGAGAAGCCACGCTGTGAAGCTAAGAGACACTGCCCTGAGCCACTTCGAATGATTTTATACTTTTCCTTTCCCTTTCCTTCCTTCAGACCAACATCACAGAACAGTGTGGAAAAAGGGAAACAGCTATTTTTACAGTTATTTAAACAAAGCCGGTGCACGCAGACTGCAAAACACCTGAACTGGAAAACGAAGGTGCTAAATGGACTGGAAATGGCATTTGTCTGCTGTCTGTCTTTATCATTATTCACATTCCTTAACTGAATGAGTGACACCTCCCCTAACATACTCAACCTCATTCCAGAAGACTCAGGATCAGATTCCCAAGTCAGCGTCAGAGCGAAGCTGAGACAAGAAACAGAACCAACAGCTGACCCAGGGTCAACGTCGGAGTGACAGAGAAGCTGGGGACTGCGTTTCGTAAATAACTTTGCAATCTGATTTGTATCAAGCCTGACGCCCCTACGTGACTAGGGACCTTTGAGAAAGGTTTTTTTTCACCCGTAGCCCAGACAGTAGCTCATTTTCAGTTGCACTCCATTCAGGGAATGGGAAAACAGTTCTGGATTGGACCTGCAAGCACCTCTCTTCTACAAGAGGCCGGAAAGTAGGCAGCTAGCTCCGCTCCCTGCTGGACCATCGCTCAGGATGGGAAAGCCAAGCTCTCCTCTGCAGTTTGAGCCCAGGAAGAACAACTTTCACCCAGCTCTGGTTCGGAGGCACAGCACGGCCTGTACAACCCTGCTGGAACTCCGTACAGAAGAACAGAACTCCGTACAAACCTTTATCCACAGCCTGATGCAAGAGACACTTCCACACCTGACGTATACCATCGCGCTCACCAGAACCTCCCTCTCAAAACAAAGGGCCAAGCTACCGAGCTGATGTGTGACACAGGCAGGAAAAGCTCCCACCTGGAGGAAGGGGCCAGGAGAGACCATTTCTTCAAGTGGCTGTAGGACAAAGGAAGGACCCCTATCCCTCAGGGTCCGAGAAGCCGTTTTCCTCCTAAAGATGATGCCCAAGATGGCTCTAAGACTGGTAAAGCCTGACATCCTTAACAGAACGGGTCTGAAACCACGAAGGTAACACCAGCCTGACTGACAGATCTTCTGGGAAGAGGCAAAGACAGGGCATCGGCACGGGACTCTCTCGCAAACCAGCTTTGTAACCGTGGACCGCACAGCAACGCGTGGTGAAAACACAAAGTGTGAAAACCAGGATGTTCCTCTGAATCCTCCTCTCAGGACCCAGAAAGGGGCTGTCCCCATGGAAGGGCTGTTGCTTCCAGAGGAAGATAAGAAGCTGTCCAGTTTTTAAACGGGCACAACTCAAACAAGTGTTACTCACAACAGTATCCTGCAGGCTTCGCTGTTTATTCCACCCATGGAGTCATAATAGGTGATAGTTTTTTTCCTGAAGTCTACAACCTACACAAAGAGAGACTCATTAGTAACGCACAACACAAGGAGCTCATCTCTTTGCCGGGACACACGCTCTGCCAACAGAAAGAAGCCAGTTTAGATCATTTCACAGCAGAGAAGGATTTCAGAGGACTTCTACCACCCTCGGTACAGCCCTCCCCGAAACTCCCCCTTGCTGCTGTGTTCTTTAACCACTTGAATCTCTAAACCAGGGCAAACACAAGAGCACTGTTATCCTTATTGTTAAAACTGCAGACAGATAGGTTTACAGAGGCTTTGCTCCACCTGACGTGTATGTTCTCAGCAGTTCAAGACATGAGTCCCACCCCAGGTGTTTTTTTGGGGCCCCATGCCCCATTTCCACCCCACCACCCACCCGTGTGAGCATCGCCTTTCTGGGCAGCTTCATAACCCTCCGATGGGGGTTGAGCTACGGAGGCTGACGCAGGCTTAAAAGCCACGCGCGATCTGTTACCACAGAGGTGCCGCAGCCAAGAGAAGGGATGGAACAAACCAGGGGCAGGAGGGAAAGCAAGCTGTATGTTATCTGTCATCTAAATCTCTCTAAAACAATCCTGTGGCGACATCTCTAAAGACAAGTTTGTGGGAACATGGAAATGAGATCTTTCTCCAGAGAATAAGCTAGCCTAAGGTGACCTTCGCAGCTACTTTTTTTTTTTTTTTTTTTAAAGACTAGAAACATAGCTGCAACTTTTTGGTGTCTTTTTACTCACCCTAGACTTTGATTTTAGCCACAAACACACATTTCCCCCCATGCAAACACCTGACAACAGCATCACTCAAAAGCCGTGACATTTTAGCCCTAACCAGGTGGGTTTATAGGACAACCTGCTCCAGCCATGCTCTACCGTGAATAACTAAAGCACTCACTGCCAGGCACCAATGCACTCCCAGATGAATAGGCACCAAGAGGAGATCCACAGAGAAGATATCCACTTTTTTAGTCCACCGTTTCACGGCTTGGTACCCCGCCGTTTTTAATTTGGTAAAGAAGAAAGTATTGAATGCATGAACTGCCGGCAAACCCTTCTCTTTGCTCCGCTCCATCAGCAAATTCATGTAGAAATTAATTATCTGGGAAAGAAAAAGCATCCAGGACACGTTTGAGTGTTGACACTTCTCCATAAGGTGCTCTGCCCCTGCACAAAATTAGGTAACAAATTGGTTTTGCCTCCACCTGTCCCTCTGAAGACCTGTCCCCGGGGGGATTTACAGCCTTAAAACCTTCAAAAATCCAGAAAGATTTAGGAATGCAGTCTTCTCTATTTAAGATTTATTTTTTTTTCCCCGATCATGCCCATGGTCAGTCCCACTCCTCCCAATATTATTTCTTCCAATGCCTGGTCTAACACAGGGATTTCTCCATAGATTAACTGCTCCAGAGTGTGAAGCACAGCCCACACCTACCATTCACCCCGACTTCTTTCAGCACAGACAAGGCAGACATGTTTCTTCATTTTAACCTACTTCAAATTGCCAAAGAAAAACATCTTAACAGCCCAAGGTAGACTCCTCACCTCATCGTTGAGCCAGTTCAGATTATTGAGGGTCTGAATGTCTTTCCGAGTGATTGTTAACCGAAAAGCTTCACTGAGGACCTCATCCTGGTTCCCACCTCGGAATACGTTCTTTATTTCCTTTTCCATTTCCTACAGGGAGGACACAGACAGCCTCGGAAGGGAGAGTTCCTGCTATTGCCGTCACAAAGGCTGGACTCAAACCCAGGTTTAGTCTTTGCTCCTCAAAGGATAAACTTGCTACAAAATTTATGTGGCAAAAGGGAACAGCTATCTGTTTTTGTGCACAGATCTCAGAGTTTAGAGCTTTTATGCACACAAGTGTCTGTTTGTGTACACTAGGTCCAAACAGATTTACCTCGGTGATTTCAGGGAACTCCTCTTCGCCATCAGCTGACTTAGCATCCTCCTTCTCTTCTGGGACCACCGTGACAGGGATCTCCTTCTCGAGAGGTACTCGAAGATTTAAATCCACCAGATCCTGCACCGAGTGTTCCTGTTCCTGCAACCGCTGAAGGAGAGACCTTCAGATTAGGTGGTGTCCAAGGGATTCACCTCCCCGGGGCTTGAGAGGGAGCTACGTGGGGCCAGTTGTTCCAGCAGACACAGAAAGGGGCACGGAGGGGGAGCATTTATCCTGGCCAAGACACTACCAAGAGCCCTGCCATGGGAAGGGGAAGATGCCAGACCCCAAAGGAGCTGATTTTTGTCATTTTTCCATTTCCAATTTGCTTCCTATTTTGTAGTTTAACATTCCGACTTGCAAAGACTGTTCTTTTAGTAACTGCTGGCTGTTACCTGGCTTTGCAGCTGAAAGGCCAGTGCTTTCTGTTCTTCAATTTGCCGCCACCTCTCCCGAGCTCGTGAATCATAGACACTGGTCCTGAAAAGCGCAGTTTACGTGAACAAATGAGTGTTTTATTTCTACACGTGAACACTCACGACAGAAAAACAGAGCAGAAAACTTGTACTTACAGTTCTTTGATCCACAGTTCTGCCTGGAAGAACGGGAGGCTAGAATGGGAGAGAAAGGACAGGCTTAAGTGTTCTTCATGTGGAGAGTAAGTAATTACCAGAGAAGTGATTTGTAAGTATTAGCTGAGGACATCCTTATTGCCAGAGCAAGAAGAGCTACAGACAGATCTGCCAGTGACTTTGTCCTGGTTTGAGGTAAAAGAGGACCAATTTTGTTCAGGAACCTTTAGCTAGGTTAGCTTTTTAGCTAGGCCTCTTCTAGCTGCTGAAACTAACAGCATGTTGTGCAGAAGCTGTTCACTCTCAGAATGGAAAGACCGATGTTTATCATTGATGCCAAAGGACGGTAGGCATAGGGGTTCCTGCTTATACTTATTGCTGTAACAACCAAGGGCAGCCAACTTTGGTATTTGCCCCAACAGACTTGCAGCCGCGTCTCAAGTAAGAGGTTTGACACATCACACTCAAGTTCCTGCAACTACAGCAAACTGGTCTCTCTTCACGAGACATTCAGAAAACCACCAGTCACCTTCTACTCCGCACTCTCACTTCTTCGTGGAATTAAAAAAGCAAACATAACCCACCCCTTCCTCCAGACATCATTTCACAGCCTCTTACCTTGGTGCTGGGGTTCTGGAATCCTTTACCTTGAGCAAAATGACAGAGTCTGATCCTAAAGAGAGTAAAGTTCATGGAATGTTGTTATCCTCACAATTATGATCCACTTCCCCAACTGCTACAAGAGTCCAAATACAGAAGGGGAGGGAAAAAGTGGGTTTGCCACATACGTTTAAGTTAATTGCCAGGTTTTGGGGGTTTGTTTTGGGTTTGGTTTTTGTTTGGTTGGGGTTTTTTTGTGGGGGTTTTTTGTTTGCCTTTTTTTTTTTTTTTTTTTTTTTT
>VFFE01007817.1:166359-176430 GCA_008921705.1 Burhinus oedicnemus
ACGCGGCCGTCAGATCGACCGTGCGGATCGGCCTCATCCACGGGCACCGCATGCTGGCGGTGCACGACGGCTTCGAAGGGCTTGCCTATGGGAAGGTGTGACCCCCGGAGGGGGGGGAGAAAAAAAGTGGGGTGTGGCCCCAAAAACTGGGAAAGGGGATCCCCCGGGAATGGGATGCTCAACCCCCTTCCTCACCCCAGTCCCACCATCCTGCTGTCATTCCCCAGCCATGGGGGCACCGGGTTAGCCCAATATTGCTCTGATATGGTCATGGCACCCCCAAAATCCTTCTCCTGGTGCCCCCCCCAACTTGCTGCTTTCCCCCCAGGTGGAAGAGATCACCTGGGAGAGGGTCGGCGGCTGGACAGGGCTGGGAGGATCCAAACTAGGGACAAAGAGGTACCGCTCCTCCCCAGGGGAATTCCGTAGGGGGGTCCCCAGGTGGAGTCCCCCACCCTGGGCGGGCTCAGCCAGGGTGGTTGCACCCTCCTAGGACTCTGCCCAAGAAATACTTTGAGGAAATCAGCACCAGCATCAGCAACTTTGGCATCCACGGGCTGATCATCATTGGAGGCTTCGAGGTGAGCGGCAGGGGGTGGGCACTGTGCCGGCACCGACCTCCCACCAGCACCGACACCCCATGTCCCACAGGCTTTCACGGGCAGCCTAGAGCTGATGGAGGGGAGGGCCAAATACGAGGAGCTCTGCATCCCGCTCTGCGTCATCCCTGCTACTGTCTCCAACAACGTCCCCGGCTCCGACTTCAGCATCGGCGCCGACACTGCGCTCAACACCATCACCACGGTGCGGCCCCACACCCCCAGCCCCCTCCTCATTGCACAACAGCAACATCCCTTAACTTAAATCCCTGCTTTTCTACCCCAATTCTTCCACCTCGGCAGACCTGTGATCGCATCAAGCAGTCGGCAGCCGGGACCAAGCGCCGCGTCTTCATCATTGAGACCATGGGCGGCTTCTGCGGCTACTTGGCCACCATGGCGGGGCTGGCGGGTGGTGCCGATGCCGCCTACATCTACGAGGAACACTTCAACATCCACGACCTGCAGGTTGGGGACCCCCCTGTATCCCCCTACTGTGGGCATCGCTGCAGCCTGGTGGTGGTGGGGGCTGCATTTATTCCCCCTTCCGAGCCCCACCCAATGCCTGTTTCATGCTCCACATAGGTCAATGTGGAGCATTTAACCGAGAAGATGAAGACGACGGTGAAGAGGGGGCTGGTGCTCAGGTACGGCGCGGAATGGGGATGGGGGCGCTGAATGGGGATGGGGAGGATGGACGGGATCAGGGTGGTGGTTGCAATGGGATGGGGGGATGGAATGGGAATGGGGATTCGGGGATGAGATGGGATGGGGGGGGTGGAATGGGATAAGGGGGTGGCCGATACCTGCCGCACTCGTGCCGCCCCCGCTGTGAGCCCACCTCCCTCCTCTGGTGCAGGAATGAGCGGTGCAATGAGAACTACACCACCGACTTCATCTACAACCTCTACTCAGAGGAAGGGAAGGGCATCTTCGACTGCCGGAAGAATGTGCTGGGGCACATGCAGCAGGTCCGGACCCGCCCTGGCAATGGGAGTGTGGCCCCCCAGGGAAGGGGCTGCGGGTTGGGAGACCCTCGCCTAGGGCTTCCCCTTGTTCACCCAGTGATTTTTCCGGCACAGGGTGGCACCCCGACACCCTTCGACAGGAACTTTGGCACCAAAATGGGTGCCAAGGCAGTGGCCTGGATCACCGGGAAGATCAAGGAGTGCTCCCGGCATGGTGGGTGCCGCACCTGGGGGGTTCCTCTGCCTGCTTTCCAAAGGCCCCTACCCTTCCCCACCACCCAAAGCAAATCCTCGGCTCTTTCCCAACGTGCACATGGGCTCTGATCCCTCAATGCCAAGGGCTCCCCTGCAGATTTTGGGGGGTGCTCTCCCCTCCTGGAGGGTCCAAAATGCTGAGCTCACTCTCCGCCTCCCTTCACAGGTCGGATCTTTGCCAACACAGCTGACTCGGCTTGTCTGCTGGGCATGCGCAAGCGCAGCCTCGTCTTCCAGCCCATCACCGAGCTGAAGGAGCAGACAGACTTCGAGTACGTGTCCCCCTTTTATCCCCCCCACCCCTGGGGCCCTGCCCCACCCCCCAGAAAGATAAACCATAGAACAGAATCATAGAATAGTCCAGGTTGGAAGACACCTTTAAGATCATCAAGTCCAACCATCAACCCAACACTGCCAAACCCACCACTAACCCATGTCGCTCAGCACCACATCTGCCCGGCTTTTAAACACCTCCAGGGATGGTGATTCCACCACTGCCCTGGGCAGCCTGTTCCAATGCTTGATAACCCTTTCGGTGAAGAAATTTTTCCTAATATCCAATCTAAACCTCCCCCGGCGCAACTTGAGGCCGTTTCCTCTTGTCCTATCGCTTGTTACTTGGGAGAAGAGACTGACCCCCCCCTCGCTACAACCTCCTCTCAGGTGGTTGTAGGGAGCGGTAAGGTCTCCCCTCAGCCTCCTCTTCTCCAGGCTGAACAACCCCAGGTCCCTCAGCCGCTCCTCACAAGACTTGTGCTCCAGACCCCTCACCAGCTCTGTGGCCCTTCTCTGAACACGCTCCAGCCTCTCAATGTCTTTCCTGAGGGGCCCAAAACAGAACACAGTATTCAAGGTGGGGCCACACCAGGGGGACGATCACTGCCCCAGTCCTGCTGGCCACGCTGTTCCTGGCACAGGCCAGGATGCTGTTGGCCTTCTTGGCCACCTGGGCACACTGCTGGCTCATATTCAGGCAGCTGTCCACCAACACCCCCAGGTCCTTTTCTACCAGCCACTCTTCTCCAAGCCTCTAGTGCTGCGTGGGGTTGTTAAATAGAAGCTGGGAATGCCTCCCCAGGCGATGCAGAGTTGTTTCCACCCGGGACCATCATGCCGCCCTCTCTCTCTCACCCAGGCACCGCATCCCTAAGGAGCAGTGGTGGCTGAAGCTTCGCCCCATCCTAAAAATCCTGGCCAAGTACCACATCGAGCTGGACACCTCAGAGAAAGCCCACCTGGAGCACGTCATGCGCAAGAGTATATCATTCGAGTCCAACATCTAAGAGGCAACGGCCGGCATGGCTTCTCCCACCCCAGAGCTTGTCCCTGTGTCGCTCCAGGGAATCTCCGAAACAAGAGCTCCCCATTGTAGCTCACTCCCTCCGGGAAGTCAGGCAGCACTTCTACACTCTGAGGGCACCCACTGCCTTGGCAAAAGAGTGGTTTTCCCAAAGCGGAGGGCTTCCTCAGCGTAAATTTTGGGTTTGTTTAGGTATTTTATAGGCTTTTTAAACAGAAAAGCGTTTCCCCAAGTGTTGCAGCGGGATGTTGTGATGAGCTGAGAGCAAGCGGTCTGGGTAGAGTCCCTAGGGCACCACTTTAGCATTAAAAATTCAGAATTAAGATGCTTCAATAAACTCACCGCTCACTTGTGGTGGCAAACATGAATTGTGCTCCAAGCCTCCGGCGCTCACCCCCCTGGGGAAGGGGAACACGGCTCCCACCGCCCCGCACACTCCCCTGGTCCCGACAGCTTCATTTCCCAGCACAACAGGGAGGGATAAAATATATATAACCTGATTCTTCTCCCCTAAGTTGCTCCTACAAAGCAATTATCAAAGTTTACCCGCCTGACTTCACCTTGGGGAGCACGGGGCAGCTCTCCCAGGATCCCTGGGTGAGGAGTGCACACAGGGAGGATGATGCAGCTCGGTGCATTGTCAAGATCCCAGAAAAACCCCAGACAAGGGTGGAGGCACGGGTGTGAACAGTGGGCTGGGAGCAGCGAGGGGGATCTGAACTCACTGGTGTGAGGGTTTAACAAGGTGTCACCACAGAGGGGGTGACATTACAGTTCTCAGAGGTGTGACAGGGACCGCACATGGTGCCGAAAACAAGCACAGGAACAAAACCACTGGCAGCAACACCCCCAAGCCCCATCCTGACACACCCTCCCCATTCAGGGAGGACCCCGAAAGAGCAGGGCCAACCCTCTGCGCTCCGTCACTAACGCCAGCTGCGTGTGACACACACACCTTCCAGCACATGGCAAGCCCTTTATTTCTGTGAATACATGACGGTGCGTGTGGGGATGCCGCTGCCACCGGGAGCAAGCCATGCTGAACAGAGAGCGGGCACTGCCCACGGGGGTCCTGCCTGGTGCCCCGCTGCCAGCACCTCCTCATGCCTCCTGCTAAAATCTGTATATACACACATGTAAATAAAATCAACAACAAAACGGTGAGTTGATGGTGCAAAACTAAAGCTAAGGAAGAGCTCGGGTGGGTTATTGCATGGCAGATGGGAGGGAAACCCTCTGCTCAGGGGCACAGACCATCCCGCGCTCCGAGCAGAGCTATTCCGGAGATGGAGAGAAACATTTCCTCTGCTCACACCAATTACAGCCACACAAAGTGTTGGCTTTTGAGGTGCTCCCACCCTTGTTCTCTCTACAGTGCTGATGCATCTTAAAAATTATAGGTAAGAAGGGAAAAATACACTTCCATGTGTTGAAGGGTACCCCACCTCTGCCTGAAGCACCAGGAGCCACAGGCACACAAACTCTGCCCTGTCTGCGGGGTGTTGTGCTGCGGCCACGGCTTTGTGTGGGTGTTGGCACCAAGCAAAGGTGCCAGCCCGCACCATTACACAATGTACAGGCTCGCTACACGCGCTTAAGGTGGGCTTTTCCAGCCGACACGTCCCGCAGGACTTCTCCAGGTCCAACAACACCTTCTCTTGATTTTCTGCCTCAGGTGCTTCAGAGAAGGAGGGTTTCCCCGTTCTCCCCACACCCAGAAAGCTTTCCTTTCCCCAAGGTCTGTCCGAATGCAGAAAAAAAAAAAAAAAAAAAAAAAGGAAAAAAACCAAGGTTAATCCAACAGCTGGGATATAATTTTCCATTAAAGGGGGATCGTTCATTTCACGAGGCCAAAATCGAGGGGGAAGCGCATGTGAGGAGCCACCAAGCAGGCGCTGCGGGCAGGGAGACAACACGGGGCCGTCTCTGAGCGGCACCAGTGGATTCCTGCTGCCCAGCGCCGGCTCAGGCGGTAGAGCACAGCAGGAGCAAAACCATAATGGTAATGGGGGAGGGGAATCTGGCACCTGCAAGTCCCAAACCAAGCGGTGAACCTCATCCCCGGTGCTGCCTGGAGGAAGCGGTGACAAAGGGAGCCAAATGCCAGCGGGGAAGAGCCCCAGCGCCTCGTCTTTCGCTTAGCTAAGGAGCAACACGTACTCCTTCAGGCAGGTGGGCAAGGGCAGCTGCTTCACTGCCTCCGGCAGGAACTGCACGCCCAGGCTGCGGCGCACAGCGTAACGCGACAGCGTCTGTAGGGTACCGGGGGCCGAGCAGAGCCGGGTGAGCTTTTCACAGAGCTGCTGATCCCTGGTCACCTCCCAGGGCATGTTGCCATTTTTTCTCAGCTCAAAATGTCCGATAGCTCGATGGAGAAGATCGAAGCAGGAATCCTCGCGCTCTGTACCCAATCCCCGAACCAGCAACGCCACCAACCGCGAGATGGGGGTTTGGCCTTTCAAATTAACCACCCGGACCTCCGCCCCGAAGTCGAGCAGGATGCTGACGCTCTCCAGGTTACCCTTCATGGCTGCCCAGCTGAGTGGCGTGTCGTTGTTGTAATCACGGGCGTTTACCAAGGCGCCGTTCTCCAGCAGCGACCGCACACACTCAGCATTGTTCTTGAAGGCAGCCCAGTGGAGCGGGGTGTCTTTGTTGCCATCCAGCGCGTTGGGGTTGGCCCCATACTCCAGAAGGATTTCCACGCAGGTTTCATCCTTTTCCGCCGCGTAGTGAAGGGCTGTTCGGTTGTAGCCATCCAGGGCATTGACCTGCAGGAGAAGGGGAGACAGGAGAAAGAATTCGGGGATCACTGAGGTATCCCAGCTCCTGCTGGTGGCAGGGGAAGCTCTGCCGGCACTGTGCAAAACCATTTCTGCATCCCAAATTTAACAGATGGCAAAACGATGCAGGGAGTGGGGGGTACGACCTGCCAGCAGCCAGAAGGAAGTGCCAAAAATCAGGCGATATATAGGTTTAAATTGTTCCTTCAGGCTTGCACCACAAAACTACCCTCCCTCCCCAGATGAGTGGCACCCCTGAACTCTTGGGCACAAACATTTCTCTCCCTACAAGGACGATAAACCTTCACCTGGACCCATCTTGCCCTGTGACGAGGCACAAAACTGACACTGCTTAAAAGTATCAGCTCAAATCTCAGGTGTTTATCAGCACCCGCCGCCGCCTCCCGACTTCCCAGACCTTTGCATCTTTAATGTGTTTTTGCTCTTTAAAAGCCTTTACCTCTGCTCCCTTTTGCAGCAGCAGCTCAACGCAGTCGGCATCAGCCACCATGCAGGCACAGTGCAGCGGTTTCAGGGTGCCGTGCATGCAGTTCACATCCGCACCCTGCGAGGAGACAGGAAACCACAGCCAGGATTAGCAAACCCACCCATTCTTGGCCTTTTTCCACCCCCAAGCCAGCAGCTGATGCACCTTGATTTGCATCGTTAGAAAACGTTTATTAATAGACATCTGGCATAACACTCCCACACAAGCCCTGGGGTTTGTTTTCAGACTGGGCACCGCGGCTGCACAGAGCTCCCCGTCGGGCAGAAGCGCTCGGCAGCCTGCGTCCCTGCTCCCAGCCTCCATTTTAATTAATTCATCGTCACTAAATGATGCTTGAAGAAAACCTGGGTGCTGCAGGGGTCTGGCATAACCCATGCAGAGGTTCCCTGTCCACACACCAGCTCTCTGCACTGGCAGGATCACAAGGAACAGCAGGGGTGAGGCTGACAGTGGGGTTGGAGAGGCAAGCAGAGCTCTCCGCTTCCGGTAAATAAATCAGCAGCCGTTCAAAAGCCGCCGGAGTGGCCCGAGCTGCCCTGGGAGCATCCCCTGGTGGGACACAGCCCTGGGCTGAACCCGAGGGCTCGTCAGCTTTGAAAGGGCACCTCTGAGGAGCTTTAAGAGGCTCGGTGGAGCCCTTGCCACCCAAAATAGCTCAGCAGCTGCTCGGATCAGCCAGGCTTAGCCAGGGCTCTCTGCTGCCCGTAAGAATCATAGAATCCCAGGTTGGAGGGGAGCTCAAGGATCATCTGGTCCAACCTTTCTTGGCACAAACTCGGTCTAGACAAAACAGCCCAGCACCCTGACCAGCTGAACCTTAAAAGTGGCCAATGTTGGGGAATCCCCCACTTCCCTGGGGATTGTTCTCACTGTGAAACATTTTCCTCTTGTGTCCAGTCAGAATCTCCCCAGGAGTAACTTGTACCCATCACCCCTCGACTTTTCCATGTGACTCCTGGTAAAAAGAGTCTCCATCTTCTTCGTAGTCACCCTTTAAAAACTGGAATGTGGTGGTAAGGTCTCCCCTAAGCCTTCCTTTCTCGAGGCTTAACAAACCCAGTTCTCTTTCCTCATATGGCAGGCTTCCCAGTCCTTGGATCATTTGGTGGCCCTTCTCTGGACCCTCTCCAGCCTGTTCACATCTTTTTTGTGTAGACTCATAGAACAGTTTGGGTTGGAAGGCACCTTTAGAAGCCATCTAGTCCAACCCCCCTTCCCTGGGCAAGGACACCTGCTACCAGACCAGGTTGCTCCAAGCCCCATCCAACCTGACCTTAAACACCTCCAGGGATGGGGTAGCCACAGCTTCTCTGGGCAACCCCAGCCAGCGTCTCACCACTCTCACAGTCAGGAATTCCTTCCTAATGTCTACTCCAAATCTGCCATCTTTCAGTTTAAAATCATTAGCCCTTGTCTCATCATACAGCAGGGACCAAAACTGCACACAGCATTCCAGGGCTGGCCTGACAGAGTGACCAGGCCTGAGCCGAAGCTCTCAGACCCAAGACCCTCACCCCACGCTCGGGGGGGCGGCGTCAGGCACCGGGGAGCAATGCCCACGGCCCTCCAGCCGCTAAACCAGGGCGGAAACCGTCCGGTAGCACCGAGGCATCCCGCTGGCTCAGGGAGGGGATGCCTTCCCCCTCGGCTCCCTCCCCTACAAACCCTCCGTTTCCCTCCCGAGCGCTCGGCAGCACCGGGCCGGGCCGGGGGCTCACCCTGCCGATGAGATCCTCCACGTTGTCCCGCGGGAAGGAGCGGATGGCGGCGATGGTGCGGATAAGCCGCTCCGACAGCGAGTACTTGCTCTGGATACTCTGCATGATATACCACATAGTGCGGGCCGGCCCGGTAGCCACCGCCTCCGCATGCCCCGGGGTGGCCCCGCCGCCAGGCCCCGCCGGTCCCTCCCCCCCGCCGCTGCGGAGGGGGCGGGAAGAGCTGACCGGACCGCACCGAAGGCCACTGGGAGGAGAGAGGGGTCCCGGGGGAGGGTCCCAGGGAATCCCGGAAGGTCCCGGGGCTCCGCGCAGTCCCAGCGCGGCCGCTCCAGGCCCAGCGGGAGGCGGAAACCGCCGCCGCTACCCGGAAGTGACGAGCTCCGCAGCAACGCATGCGCAGCGAGATGCCACGCCCCCTCCCCGCCTACCTCTCCGCCAATCCGACTGCCGGCGTCCCGCGATGCTCCGCCTCCTCCGAACTCTTCCGCCTTCGCCTTCGGAGGTCCCGCTCCCCCCGCGCGTCGCTCTCCTCCAATCGCCAGCCGCGTCTGTCCATAAGCCACGCCCCTCTTCTAGCTCTCCACCAATCCGCGCTCTCACTGCGCACCCGCTGGGTTCCGGTGGCCCCAACTGGGAGCAAACACCCGGCGTCGCCATGGCAACGGGGCCTGGTGCAGCCCCAGAGCGACCCGGCCCGCGGGCGCCACCCCGGGGTTGTTCAGCCTGGAGAAGAGAAGGCTGCGGGGAGACCTTGGAGCCCCTTCCAGTGCCTCAAGGGACTCCAGAAAAGCTGGGGAGGGACTCTGGATCAGGGAGTGGAGCCACAGGATGAGGGGCAACGGTTTTACACTGGAAGAGGGCGGATTTAGAGGAGATGTGAGGAAGGAATTCCTGAGTGTGAGGGTGGTGAGACCCTGCCCAGAGAAGCTGTGGCTGCCCCATCCCTGGAGGTGTTCAAGGCCAGGTTGGCCGGGGCTTGGAGCAACCTGGTCTGGTGGGAGGTGTCCCTGCCCAGGGCAGGGGGTGGGTCTGGGTGAGCTTTAAGGTCCCTCCCCACCCAAACCCTTCTGCGATTCAGTGATACAGAGGCAAAGAGCAAGAATTCCTCCATGAATCCCAGAATCACAGAATCCCAGGGGCTGGCAGGGAGCTCTGGAGATCATCTCATCCAACCCCCCTGCCAGAGCAGGGTCACCCAGAGCAGGTTGCACAGGACGGCGTCCAGGCAGGTTTGGAATGTCTCCAGGGAAGGAGGCTCTACCACCTCTCTGGGCAGCCTCTTCCAGTGCTCCGGCACCCTCAAAAGAAAGTTTTTCCTCATGCTGAGATGGAATTTCTTGTGCTCCAGTTTGTGCCCGTTTCCCCTTGTCCTGAAATGCTGCCAGTGCTTCCCCCTGCTAATGACGGAGCTCTGCTCAAGTCCTTCGCTGCTGCTTGGACCCCACTGACTGAAGCCAAGAACGGAGGGAGTGCTTTTCTTCCGAAAATCCCCTTGACATCTTGCGGTGAGCTCTCTCCCGCTGCCGCCAAAGCCGCTTGCACACACGCCACGCACGAATGAGGATGCCACGACGTTCCCCCACTCTGTGATGGCCGATTCCGCCATGTTGAACCCCTGATGCAGAGCCCCCACAGTGGGAAACCCCACCGGGCTGCAAAACAGGGTGAGATTAAAAGCCATATAGAACGTAATAAAAAAACAGGGCGCAGCCCCCACCCTCCCCCATTCAACTGTCACCAACGGCCTGCAACAGCCAGTTATCCCTGGGGGGGTGCTCAGTGCTGGGGGAGCTCTATAAGGGTCTGGGGAGGGGCTCTAGGAGGGTTGGGGGGGCTAGCCAGGACTGAAAGAGCTCTATAAGGGTCTGGAGAGGGGCTCTATGAGGGTTGGGGGGGCTGGCCAGGACCGAAACAGCTCTATAAGGGTCTGGGGGGGT
>VFFE01007817.1:179651-207212 GCA_008921705.1 Burhinus oedicnemus
GTGGGGGGGGGGGGGTCGGGGTTTTTTTACATCAAAGCATCGGCCACCGGGAGGGTTCGCTCATCTGGGGACTTCATGGAGCAAAAAGCTGCCTCCGTCCTTGCTTGTAATTGCTGGGAAAAAGGTAAAAAAAAGATCAATAATGGGTTTAAACATACTTTTTCCACCTGGGTGCTGCAGAGAGGGTGAGAAATTGGGGGTGCCCTGCAGTGACCCAGCCCTAGAAAACCCCCAAAATCCTGCGATAAATGATCAAAGCCCCAATAAAGCAAATATTTCTCCATTTTAGGGGCAGTTTGCTGCCTGCTTGAGCTGAGTTGCAAGTGAGATAACACCGCAACTCTTCCGTCTAGGAAAATCTGGGGGAAAAAAAAAAGGTAAAACGGGGATTTTTTAAAGCTGTTGTTGAAATAAAGGAGGGAAAACCGTGGTTTGTGGGACTGTAACTGGCCCTGGGGGACGCTGGGGGGGCTCAGACCCCCCTGGCCCGGCCGGCAGTGAGGAACACTCCCTCCCAGCCTCCCCCAAAATCCCCGTGGAGAGCCCCAAAACTGTGGGGTGGGGATGTCGCTGCTGGCAGGGAGATGCTGCCGGGGACCGGGATGCTCCCGGGATGCTCCTGGATGCTCCCAGGATGCTCACAGGTGTGGGGCTCTGCGCCTGACTGGGACTGGACTGGGGATGTGGGGCAGGAGGGGGCAGCGGGCTCCTCCCCAAGGGCTTTCCAGCCCTGGACTCCCCCTCGCCCCCAGCCCCCACCTGGGGACCCTCCCTGGGAGCTGGGGGGGCCGAGCCCCAAATCCACCACCCTCCCCCCCGATGGGAGAGCGGCAGGAACTGGGGAGAGCAGGGACCCACAGACCCTCCCCGGCAGGGACATCCCAGTGGGTGCCTGCCGGGGGGGGTGACACGGACCCTCGGCCACAGCGGGGACCCCGACTCCCCTCCCAAACCTGTGACACCCTGGAAATGGGGCACCTTTGTCACCCCTGGGGCCGTCGCTTCAACAAGACACAAATAAACCCGGGCTTAGGAAAGTCCCGCTTGGTCTCCAGCTGGGGCACCCTCATTAAGTGACGCTAATTGAGTGAAGCTTTGTTTACTTTCAAAGCTAATTCCATAAATAAATCCACTGGATCGAATTTCCCTGCAAATCCAAGACCGGATCCCGGCATCTCCGAGCATCCGCGGGGTATTTAGGACTTACCCGCACCATGTACTGTATATTTACTTACCTTAAACACAGCAGCTACGCTATCGAGTGCCAACAGCGCAATTTGAGTATGGAAAAATTGGGAATATAATGAATTCCTCTGGGAAAAGGGAATCAGGAACATGAGTTTTATTTCTAAAAAAGGGCTGAAAGCTGAACAGAAAAGGTTAAATCGAATTTTTTACCAGAAAACTCTGGCCCTCTGGCACATCCTTCACGGACCGCTGCGCAGTTGGTGCGTCGGAGAAAGTTGGTGCCAAGTACGTAGAAACAAAAAGGCTTAATTGGGAAAAGTTTTAATTAAACCAGAAGATTTAATTAAAGGAAAGGCAAGATACGACATCTAAAACCACTCTCCATCTGGGGCTCAGAACAAATCAACAGAAGTAAAACAGAGGAGCCGGGGGGCGGGGAGAAAAAGCGCATCGCCGGTGGAGTCTGCTGACCTGAAACTCCATCTGAGGGGTTGGTTTGGGTTCCCGGAGGGTCCCCGCAGCACCTGAAACTTCTTGAAATGCCGGGTAAACGGCTCCATCGCGTGTGTGCAAACCCTGCCCGGCTTGTACCGAGCGAAAGGCCTGCGCAGGACACAACCCGGCAGGCAAATTCGGCTTTTCCATCGAAATCCTGAGAATTAGCAGCTTCGCTGCTGCTGGCACAGAGGTAGATATCGGCCCAAATCAGCTCCGGGCTGGGAAAAATGCCAGTGGGAAGGAGAAGCAGCCGCTGTCTCAAGGAGGAAGCGTTCGTGTGGAAGAGGTCGAATGCAGGCAGGTTTTAGGGCAAAAATGCTGTAATTAGCCGGTGGATGGAGTGAGTGGCCGGGGGAGCGTCACATCAGCTCCACCAGCCGTGCAGGAGAAATTTGAATCAAAATCAGGAAAAATATCAATTAATCCCTTCCCAGATCAGATCAACTAATTGGGGAAATATAAAAAAAAAGAAAGGAAAAGGGGGAAAACCTTTTGCAGTACCTAACAGCAAAGCCTCGAGATGGGAGATGTCATGGTTTGGACCTGGGATCTTCCCCTGTGGCTGATGCCGCTCTTCTCGCCGCTGCCGGGACGCTCTGATCCCACCATCCTTCCCGAAGGAAATCCCGGGCTCCGCTCGCAATTCCCAACCGCCTGTCTGGCTCTGCGCTAAGCTCAGGCGCCAGGGGAAGAAGAGGTTTCTGCGGCACAAGAAGGGTTTCCGTTAAAACCGGCGCTGTCCTGACGAGCGCGGCAGGCGGAATCATCGGGGGACGAGCGCGTCGGCGTCCACGTTGTTGAGGAGGAAGAGCTCGGGGTGAGTATTGAATCCCAGGCGGAGCTGGAAGAGACGAAGGACAAGAGTTAGAGCTGGGATCAGCCCGAGTCGGGCAGGGTTTAATGAAGCCCGAGTCTGGTAGGGTTTAACGAAGCCCAAGTCGGGTAGGGTTTAATGAAGCCCGAGTCCGGCAGGGTTTAACGAAGCCCGAGTCTGGCAGGGTTTAATGAAGCCCGAGTCTGGCAGGGTTTAATGAAGCCCAAGTCGGGCAGGGCTTAATGAAGCCTGAGTCTGGCAGGGTTTAACAAAGCCCAAGTTGAGCAAAGTTTAATGAAGCCTGAGTCCTGCAGGGTTTAACAAAGCCCGAGTCCAGCAGGGTTTAACGAAGCCCAAGTTGAGCAGGTTTTAACAAAGTCTGAGTCAGGCAGGGTTTAATGAAACCCGAGTTGAGCATGTTTAATGAAGCCTGATTTGAGCAGGGTTTAACAAAGCCCAAGTTGAGCAAAGTTTAATGAAGCCCAAGTTGAGTAGGTTTAACAAAACCTGAGTCGGGCAGGGTTTAACAAAGCCTGATTTGAGCAGGGTTTAATGAAACCCACATCGAGCAGGGTTTAAGGAATCCTGAGTTGGGCAGGGTTTAACGAATCGCGAGCCGAGCCCGGCTGGCTCACCAGCACTTCTCCACCTGCAGAGTCCACGGTTTTGGGGTTTCTCGGGTTTTTATTCCCGGGTTGTCAAAGCAAAGCAGCGTTAAAGCAACTTTGTCATGTGACAACAAAATAAATCAATATTTGAGCTCCTCTGAAATCTGGCAAGGGGGTTAACGGTGCCAGGTAATTGCGAACACTTAATTAATGTGCTGGGCACATTGCGGGAATCCCTGAGGCCGCGTGCAGCTGATTGCGAAGGGAAAGCAACGCTGTGCTTGGACGAAGCCGCCCATTGCTTACAGCATCGGCTTGTGCCATGCCTTCGTTAATTAGGGCTTATTAAGCAGACAGAACTTGGTGCAGTGTGAATATTACTTCTGTTTATTAGCAAATCGATCCACTGTAAGGGATCTACCCACGGTGAAGCTCTAGAATAGCTGTAGAGCATCCCCTCCTTTAGTTTAAATTAATTTCCTTCTCAATTTGAATTAAATTTTGGGTGTAGACAAGCCTTAATTAGCACTAACTGATGACACAGGTTGGCTAATTAAGGGAACATGTTGCGGGGTGGTTGTCTGCCCCCTCCCAGAGGGAACATCCCTCGGCCGTGGCAAACCAAGGCGGCGGGCGCAAGGGTTTAACAGAGCGAGACTTACCACGAGCGTTCCTTACCAGATAGAAACAAACCTTAAAGGGCTTTTGTTCCCCCAGAGCACCGCAGCAGCTTACAAATTAATGAAGTAAGAATAAAACAACCCGAGAGAGAGACACGTGGCGCCCGGCTCCTTCCCACGGGAGCGGGAAGCTCACTGGGTTGGGAAGAGGAGATCTCAGGTCTTGGAGCAACACTGATTTCCAGCCTCTGAAGCTGGAGCCGGTGTCGGAGGCGGGGGGGGAGCACTACCAGCACTTTCCCCAAAGATTTTTAGACCCTGAGAGACAATTAGCTCGTCCCTCCGACCTCCCATGTTACGAACCCACCAGGTAATTCAAGCTTATCTTGGTTTGAAATAACCAGGACTGCACCTACGCCGGGGCTGCGGCTAAAGGAAAAGCTCGGGGAAGTATAAAAAAAACTCCAGTAAAACACTTTTTTTTTTTCAGTGCAGCCGATAGTTTGGCTGAGGAGCAGACAGGAGCAACGCAGCACCGGGGGCGGAAAAGCTGAGAAGGTAAGAGCGGGGCAGGATGCGCGTGCCATGTCCTGGATGCCGGTAAAGAAATCCCAGCGGGGAAGGCATCGCCCGGCTCAGGGCGACCCAATCCTTTGCTCTCTTGGTGGAGGACACGGTCGCAGCGGAGCTGCTGCGCGGTCCCGGGGAAGCCAGGAGCAAGTACAACAGAGGCTGGAGGGTCTGGATGCCGCGGGGACAGGGATTGTGCTGGCATGGCATGGCACATCCCGCCAGGAGCTCATTCTGCCAACACAGTCCGAAGGCATCGGAGCTGTTGGGGGGTCTCCTTTATAGCCAGGTATCACTAGCGATTCAGAGCAACCCCTCCCAAAAAAAGACCCAAGAAGCCAAGTTGAAAAAGTATCTGTCTTTTAATGGAAAATGTAGTTTGTACAAACTGGTTCAAAGGCAGATACGGGGCGGGGGGAAATCAATTTCCCGAGGAGCAGAAGCCAAGAATGAGAACTCGATCCAGAGGCTCTGCCACAGAGCTACCGTCTTAACGTTATTATTCCAGCAGAGCAGGCCGGAGAATCTCCTCTGATATCGGACAAATCAAAAATCCCCAATACAGAGGAAATACAGAAAAACCGGAGGGATCGATACAGCGGGATTGCAGAGCCCGTCAGCCGAGGACGACTGGCCGCAAGCACGCCTCCGGTCCAACAAACCCCCTCAGTTCCCATTTACAATGCACACGCCAGCTTTTTGTTTGGGGAAATAGGTATAAAACCTCCAAGCGTTACAACACAGGGGTTAAATCCCACTGGAATTTTTGAGCTAATAATTTGAAACCTAGAAATACATTGTGGTTTTAATGCTTGCTCCGTTCGAGGGGGGAGCAAGCCAAGTTCATCTGGTTTGCTAAAGGGCAGGAACAGCATAAACGATCCTGCCCATAATTAAAATGGAATTTTCATGCTGTGCTTTGAGTTTTGTCACCTGCGTCTGCAAAATGTGTCACTGGCATCATGAAATTCCCCCAAAACTCAGGCAGCGCCACCTAAAACACTGCTGAGAGCTCAAAAGGTGAGCGTGCTGCCCCCGGCCCTGCCGTTCACCTCCCACTCGCCGTCAGACGAGCTCCATGCCAGCCAGCAAGCGAGCGAGCGGCATGCCTGGGGCTTGGTCACGCAAGAAAAGAAATCACCGTTAAAACCAAACCCCAGACCTCGTCTCTCTCTGAGGCTCTGAATGCTGCGGTGCTTTTATTTCAGAGAGCAATTCCCTACCTGGGACTAGAAGGCATGCGAGAAACGCCAAGGAAGGTGATGAATTTCCCGAGAAAGGCTGTGCTTAACTGTGTCAGCCAGCCACAGCTTCCAAATGGGCAGAGAAGAGAAACTTTGCTAAATAAACCCCTGGTTCACACCCGATTTTCATGATCAAGACACCTAAAACCACCCCGCTGCACGGGACGTAACCTCAAAATTCATCTGACACTGGGAGAAAGGACGGACAACCTCTCCTTGTGGCAGAAGCAAACCGTACCGTTCTCTCTGTAATTCCCTACATCGGATTTAGGTCACCTTCCAGGTGAAGGAATCCCCCCGAAAAGGCAACTGAAACTCATTAAATGCTAACGAGAAGGGCAATGAAAAAGGTTTTGTAGTGAATTTAAAGCAGGATTGGTAAACAAAAACCTGTAGTTGTGTTCCAGTGATGAACCCCCCCTGGAAAAGGCATTTTGAGCCATAAACCAGGGATTTTTGAGAACGACAAAGAGCGTTTCCATTAATCACATACATCAGGAATAAACTCACAAACCCATAAATAACCATAAGCATTGTGACTCATTTCCTTTGCTGACCACCCAAATCACACGCCAGGCGAGTTAAAAAAAAAAATAAATGACAATACTAATGCTGAGGTTTCCTGTCCTGACGTCATTCTGCCCTCCTGGAAGCTGTGCATCGTGGACAGCCCCATGCTGAACTAGAAGTATTTTCAAGTGAAAAAAAAATAAAATAATCAATGCCAGTCAGATCGTGAATGGCAGCCGCAATCTGACTGCAGAGGTAGACTCTGGACGTAGTGTCACTGGGTCACGCTTTGCTTAGTGTCAGCGGCAGGAGCGTCCTTCAAACGTCACTCAAAAGGTGCACTTTGAATTTCCTAGCTTATTTTTCCAGACTCTCCAGTTCAGTGCAGCAGCAGGAATTACCTGGAGCTTCAGTGTTTCTGCTACATGGATTAACGTGGCGAGGGATGAGTCTGCTGGTTTTAATGCAAAAACGAGAGGCCGGAGGCAAAGGTTAGCCGGGAAGAGGAGCCGCTCTGCAGCGCGGTGTGCTTCCCTCTGCGCTACGACACGTTAGTGGCTGGAAAACAGGCGGCAGCTCCTGTATTGCACAACCGCCGTGACGCTCCTCCTTACAAGCGTGATTAGAGGCGTTCAGCAAAGAAAACGTCCAACTTTCAAGAATTTCAGCAGCAGCATATTTCCCAATATGTACATCTGATTATTGAATTTCCCCCCCACACACACGCGTATTCCCTGTGCAAACCGCACATACGTTTGTATATGTTCACACAGTAAACCATAGGAACGCACTGGCTCTGATGGCTACTCGCTGTGTATGGACACTGCGTCTACTTAGCAGAGTGAGAAGGTGACTCTTCCGTCAGCAGTGTCCTGGTGACTCTTACCGTTTTCCCACAGGCCAGGAAGGAGACGCCCAGAGCAATCAGACACAGCCAGCTCTGCAATTAAAGAAGGTGCCGGTGATCAAAAATGCCGCGGAACATTACAGAGACCCAGACTCCGCTCGTTTAAGTGTTATCATGTGCTCGACGGTAAATAGTCATTTGAAGTCACAGGGGTGTGGGTTAGAGGTAAGATTCTGGAGCAAGTTCACAGAAGGGCAGCGAAGCCCATCTGAACATGAGGAGGAACTTCTTGACTCTGAGGGTGGCAGAGCACTGGAAGAGGCTGCCCAGAGAGGTGGTGGAGTCTCTGACTCTGGAGACATTCCAAACCCGCCTGGACGCCGTCCTGTGCGACCTGCTCTGGGTCACCCTGCCCTGGCAGGGGGGGTTGGACAACATGATCTCCAGAGGTCCCTTCCAGCCCTGGGGATTCTGTGATTCTGTGAAGCTGGTGAGGGGTCTGGAGCACAAGCCTTGTGAGGAGCGGCTGAGGGACCTGGGGTTGTTCAGCCTGGAGGAGGCTGAGGGGAGACCTTCTCGCTCTCTACAACCACCTGAAAGGAGGGTGTAGCCAGAGGGGGTTGGTATCTTCTCCCAAGTAACAAGTGATGGGACAAGAAGAAATGGCCTCAAGTTGCACCAGGGGAGGTTTAGATTGGATATTAGGAAAAATTTCTTCACCGAAAGGGTTATCAAGCATTGGAACAGGCTGCCCAGGGCAGTGGTGGAATTGCCATCCCTGGAGGTGTTTAAAAGCCGGGCAGACGTGGTGCTGAGCGACATGGGTTAGTGGTGGGTTTGGCAGTGTTGGGCTGATGGTTGGACTCGATGATCTTAAAGGTCTCTTCCAACCTAGATTTTATGATCCTATAAACAAGCACTGATGGGCACCACTGATGAATCTGACGGGTGCAGCACTCAATGGATAAGGAATTGGCCAGATGGTGGCACTCAAAGAGCTGCAGCCAATGGCTTGATGTTTGGATGGAGACCAGTGATGAGTGGGGTCCCTCAGTGTCCGTACTGGGACCAGTACTATTGAACATCTTCGTCTGTGACATGGAGAGTGGGATCGAGCATGCCCACAGTACGTTTGCACATACACCAAGCTGAATGGGGTGGTTGATACTCTGGAGGGAAGGGATCCATCCAGAGGGACCCGGGCAGGCGGGAGATGGGGGCTTATGCGAACCTCATGAGGTTCAACAAGGCCAAGTGCAGGGTCCTACACCTGGGTCGGGGCAATCCCCAGTACCAATCCAGGCTGGGGGATGGAGGGATGGAGAGCAGCCCTGCCGAGAAGGACTTGGGGGTGTTGGTGGGGGACAAGCTCAACACGAGCCGGCAGCGTGCGCTGGCAGCCCAGAAAGCCACCGGCAACCTGGGCTGCATCCCCAGCAGCGTGGCCAGCAGGGCCAGGGAGGGGATTCTGCCCCTCTGCTCCGCTCTGGGGAGACCCCCCTGCAGTGCTGCCTCCAGCGCTGGGGACACCAACAGCAGAAGGACACGGAGCTGGTGGAGCGGGGCCGGAGGAGGCCCCGGAGATGCTGGGAGGGCTGGAGCCCCTCTGCTGGGAGGCCAGGCTGGGAGAGTTGGGGGGGTTCAGCCTGCAGAAGAGAAGGCTCCGGGGAGAACTTCGAGCCCCTTC
The DNA here is from genome assembly GCA_008921705.1 of Burhinus oedicnemus. Lineage (NCBI taxonomy): Eukaryota > Metazoa > Chordata > Aves > Charadriiformes > Burhinidae > Burhinus > Burhinus oedicnemus. The sequence continues at coordinate 188,238 of VFFE01007817.1, forward strand.
CAGTGCCTCAAGGGGTTCCAGGAAAGCTGGGGAGGGACTCTGGATCAGGGAGTGCAGCCACAGGACGAGGGGCAACGGTTTTACACTGAAAGAAGGCAGATTTGGAGGAGATACTGGGAAGAAATTCCTGAGTGTGAGGGTGGTGAGACCCTGGCCGGGGTTGCCCAGAGCAGCTGTGGCTGCCCCATCCCTGGAGGTGTTCACGGCCAGGTTGGCCGGGGCTTGGAGCAACCTGGTCTGGTGGAAGTTGTCACTGCCCAGGGCAGGGGGGTTAGAACGAGATGAGCTTTAAGGCCCCTTCCAACCCAAACTGTTCTGTGATTATCCTATGATTTTACACCTCTGGCAATATACAGACACGTACAGAGGAATCCTGTGTTATTCCAAAGTCTCCGCCAACCTTCTACCTGCTGTGACGTTAAATCGAGGCCTTTTTGGGAACAGTGAACTGGTGAATTGCTAAAGAGATGGTCGAAAAAGCAGGCAAAAGGCGTGTGGGTTAGTAGGCGCAGCACAGAACAGATTCCCAAGCAATCTGGCCACAAAAGCCTCAACTTCCCCATCTGTTCTGACCCTGCGTCTGACTTTAATCGCTGTAGAATTAATATAACGGTGAGAAAATAAATCTATCAGCTTATCCTGCCTACAAGGAGTCTCAGCTTGAACCAGACTTACCAAATACGCCACAAAGGACAGGTAGATCACACTGAGAATCCCAGCCCCGATGTACAAAGCCATGTGGTTCAGGGACATGACGTACGCCACCACGAAGTACATGTTAATACTGCAGATCAGGAGGATCAGCATGCCACCAGCGATCCTCCAGAACCTGCGACCAAAATCAGAGCAAAACGGGGTAAGGCGGAGGGGCCACTCTTGTGTTTGGAGGAGATGCTCTAGGCCAGGAGGCGAGGAGAGGAATGAAACGTGTGCCTGAGGCGAGCAACACGCCGTCTCCTGCTCGGAGGTGATTCCCTTTGTACTTACAATCCGTTGGCAAAATCATTCATGACACTGGGCAGGCTGGTGAATGTCAGGACAGGGATCAAAGCGAACGGAAGCTGCAACAAGCAAGAATATATAGAAAAATAGAGAGTGGAAATTCTTCTGATGATCTCAGCACAGACAAACATCCAAGGCTTGCTCATATCTGACAGCATTTCCCCAAAGCTATTATAAAGTGAGTCAAAGGGACTTTCCCTGGCTGGAAGAAGGAAGCAATTTCAGAACCTGGATGATCCTCTGCACCTCCCCCAGCAGACCAACATCTCCTGACAGTAACTCACTCTGCTCCGCTGCTCCTGCAAACTCTCAGGCACCAGAAACCAAAATATTCAGTGCTAGATGTTTTCCTCCGAGACCTGACCCCCAAACTGTGCACTGCTGCTCACCTGGAGGCTCATAAGAACATTTAAGAAGTCGTTCATGCCAGTCAGGTGTTCGACGTCCTGAAAGATGGCGACCAAGAGGGTGGGGGTGATGGCGATAGAGCGAGTCAGCAGCACCCGGGCAAATCGGGACCACCGCAGGTTCAGGAAGCCCTGCAGAAAACACACAGAGCAGCTGCTGGGTGAAAACAGTACAGAGACTTCAAGCGCAGCAGGAAGAGAGGGGCTCAGGGCAGGATTAAAAGCTCATTTATTTGAAAGGCACATCAGGGAGTTTTATGGGGCTTCCAGCAAGAGCTGCGCATCCAAGGAAGGGAAATCATCAATATCAGTTTTAAACGCTCGGGAATAGAGAGAACAGGGATGCAGGCAGACACTAAGAGTGCTAATTACCTCCATGACGAACTGCCCGGAGTACGTCCCCGTCATCGTTGAGCTCTGGCCAGCAGCAAGGATTCCAATTGCCCAGATATAGAGAGCAGCAGGGCCAAAGTAACAGCCCAGAACGACGCCCTGGAACAGAGATTTGCAGTCTCACGTCAGTTCAGTCCCACATCTGAGAGCAGGAACAAGAAAAACTAGGTGAATTCTCTTGTGACCACATTATCACGGGCATTGAGTTGAAAGAGAAGGAATAATCCATCAGTGGGAGAGGGAAAAGCATTCCCCACACCGGCAGCAGATAGGGCAATACCTCACAGGCTGCAGTTTTAACAAAGCCATCAGGATGCATGCAAGGGAAAATTTTGTCATGGCCAAGCTAATAAAAGAGGGGAGCAGACAGCCGGGAAGTCTCTGGGGTCAGGTTAGATGTAGCACCATTAGCAAAGGGATAGATAATTTTGCTTATGAAAGGGCTGGGCTCAAGGATCCCCAGGGGTCTCCTCCAGCTCTGTTTTCGGTGATCCGATCACAGGTCCCAGCCTTCAACACTCTCTGTTTACCCAAAAGCAGCAGCCGCTACCAGAGAAGGACGCCAGGCTGCCAGAGACGAGGCCATCCCGCCCTGTGGGTCACTCACCCCTTTGTAGATATCCACTTCCAGAGTCTGGTTGTTGTTTGGGAACAGCGAGGAGTGCGGGCTGCTGGCATTCACGCAGACGGTGTTCTGCAACGACACGAAGGGGCAGGAGGTTGGATTTGCTCAGCGAGAGAGAAGCAAGGACGAGCAGTAAAGGCTGCACGTGAGGAGCAGTGGGTGCTGGAGGTCCCAAGCTGCTGGGTGCCTCTTCAGGCTGGTTTAAATGGAAATAATCAGCACCCCTGTTCGTTTTTCCCCCTCTTTATGCACAGAATATATGGGCTCTCTGCTCACACCATCCCCATTACTGGTCCAACAGCCCCAGGGTTCGGTTTCAGCCAGTCTGCGATAAGCAAAGTCCCAGCCCCAACTCACCACATCTGCGTTTGTCTTTTCAAAGAAAGCCTCAGCGAAGACGGTCACAACGAAGATGTTAATGATGAAGGAGACAAAGAGAGCGATGCAAGACTCGATGAAGAAATACTTATTAGCTTCCTGTACTTCCCTCTTGTTTGCACGGTTCACTTGCCGGGACTGAAAAGGGGATGGTGAGAACAATAGGCTTGGGAAACAGAAATTCACTATTATATTACTTATATCTGTAATTATACTGTATTAGACAGTGGGACATGGGTCACTGGACGGCAAAAGAACATGCTGGAGGGAAGAAAAAGCAAACCCCTGCATTTGCAGAAGCAGCAATGGCTGGTTTTGCCAGCGTGGCTGCGCTAGCCAAGAGGCCACTTCTGGTGCCAGACCCACACGTAAAGGACATGTGTCCCCAAAGCTCTCAGGGCTTTCCCTGTGCCAGGGACCCAACCAGACTCCTTCAGGGGGTTTGCTATGCCCCCACCGAAGTAAGTGCTTAAAGCAGACTCCCAGAGGCTGTGACCACTTGAGCATTTCAGGCCTCCCAGTGCGCCATCCCCAGGAATCATAGAATGGTGAGTTGGAAGGGACCTTGAAGATCATCTAGTTCCAACCCCTCTGCCATGGGCAGGGACACTTCCCACTAATCAGGGCAGCCGCTTACCTTGACCAAGGCAGAGTGCAGGTACATGTTGTGTGGCATGATAACAGCGCCCACGATTCCTACAGCTTGCTCCAGCTGGGCTGTGCCGCAGTTCTGGCAGTAGGGGATGAACAGCCCTTGTAGCAGCTTCTCCTGGTCGGGTTTTACAGTGATATACTGGGCACAGAGGCAAAAGAAACACGGGTCTTTTTAGCAGAACACACGTCACGCAGCCACTTAGGCTGCCCGTTTGAAGATACTTCAAAGTCAAAATGCGGTTGCTTTGGTAAAAAGCAATACCACAATGTGCAATCGTCTGCTGTTTAATAAAACTGGGAATGCTGTGCTGAACAGTATGTGCCGGTCTCCACATCGAAGGGGCAGCATTCAATACAGCTCACATGCGGCCAGGATACGAGCCAGATAATGGTCACACATCGGAAACACAGATTCAGATTCAAATATCCTTAATTTTAAGTGGCCGTCCCCCTGTTTTGGTGCTGGTCGGGCACAGGAGTAGTGGCGGGGGGGGAGGGAAGATGTCACCAAACAGCGCTGGCGGAAATGCAGAGAGAGACGGTGAAGGTACCTCGTATCCAAACGTTAGAGCCATGATGGTAATCAGAAAACCAAAGAATGCTTCCAGTTTTCGCAAGCCTGTGAGAAGAAAAAGAACCATCAGCAAATTGAGAAAAGCCGAATCTCAGATTTAGTTTCTGGAATTCAGGAGGAGAAATTACCATATTTGTCCAGGAAGAGAAACACAAATGTGTCGGCAATGGTGATGAGAACGCCACCCCACAGCGGGATCCTGCGAGACAAGAGCACAAGCAGACATCAGCTTACAAAACACTTCGACCACGTCCACCAGCCACAACAACACTTCAGAGTCCAAAACCTCTTTTTATTTAGGGCACTTGTTTGGGGATGGAACCCCAAGGTTTGTTGGCAGTCTGACAAGATGTTTGGCTGCACAGGGAGAGGGACTGTAGGTTTGTTTTCTGCACAAACAGCTCAGATAAGAGCTCTCTCCCTGGATCTCGAGAGCAAATCCCATGTCCACACTGAGAATGACAGGAGCGAGCAAGACTTCTAATAGTTACTTGGTACAAAATTGTAGCTTCTTGTCATGTTTGCATTTCCAATCTTCCTGGCCAAAGAGGACATCTTTCTGGGAGTCCTTTATTAGGAATACAGAATTTGCCAGGAACACTACACCCCAATTTTGGCATCTATCAGTTATAGCTAAAATAAAAGCCAGAACCCACAGTTCTCCTTATAGCAAAAAAAAAAAAAGAAACAGGCACCAAAGGCTGAATCTAGAGAGAGAGCTAGCGCAGCTTAGATGAATCACCCTCTACAAAGAGCTTATTTCAGAAGATTTATCGGAAATAAATGAGGTTTTTTGGCACACATGGTGTCACTTTCTTAATCCTAGAGGGAAGCACTCATTTCCTGCTGCCCTCTGATGACAAACCCAACTTACTTCCCCACAGACAGGAGGTTAATAGCAATTGCTGAGCCAATGACTTCTTGCATATCGGATCCAATGATAGCAAGTTCGACCATCAGCCACAGGATAATCCGAGGAACCTAGAGGTAAAGAAATATCCAACACCATTAAAAAGAGGGAAAATGTCTTCTCCCTTTAATTTCCTAGAAGAGCACAGGGTTGTGGCGATCGTGCATTCAGGAATGGTTTCCTTTCCCGGGCCATGGTGTGGAAAACACGTTGATGATTGCCACTTTATGGCTGGTCCAGAGCAGAAATCCAGGTTGCCTGTGGCAATCCCTGGAGGAGGTTCCCAAGTCACTTATATCATCTAAATTATTCGCCTCAATACATTTTGCTTGTTGCGAGAGCAAAACTGGACTTTTCTGTGTACCAAGATGCTGGAAATGAGCATCAGAAGATATTTCAGATGGTCAGGCCCATGACAAAGTCTCAAGTGTTGGATAAGAAACATTAAACTGCACAGAGTTGGGGACATCGCTGACTTCCCCACCGTCCTTTCCCAAAGCACAGCCGTGCTCATCTTCAGCTGAAGGAGACGCAGAGCCCTTTCTTACACAAGCCCTGAAGATTTCTTAAGCAGGGAAATGTAACAGCCATGGAATGGTCTTGTTCTGAAAGGACATTTCTCTCCTCATGATTCCTTCAGCTTATTTAAGCAAGAAGTATTTCAACTTCAGGAAGCAGCAGTCCAAACAGAAAAGCCGAAATCCTGGGTTTTATTCCTGACTCTGTCTGCAATTCACTGGCAAATGCCAGGACATTCACCCCATCTCCCTCCTTGTGCTTTCCTTTTCCAAGATGAGGAAGACACCAACGGGACCTGAAGTGTCCCCCATCCACTCTCCTAACAGCCCAGGTTCTTAATGAGCCCTTCCTGCTGCTACATTAGGGCTACAATTAAAACCTTCCTCGAAATCTGCCTTTCTTCCAACTGTGAGCCAAACCAGAAGAAATCAACTTAATCCCCCAGCTTCTTGGACAGTAAAGCAAGATGTGACAAGGGAAATATATTTCAGCAACTGGAACACTTTCTCCTGAGGAGGATTTGGCACTTAACGGGCAGCAGTTACACTTCATGCGTCCCCTGCGACCTGCCAGCTGCAGGTGAGAGACCCACACCGACCCAGACCCACGGGATGATCCGAAGGGCACCTCCATACCGCCGAGGACCGGGATGTCACCCACCTTTTGGTACTGCCGGTTGCAGACTTCGGCGAGGTGCAGCCCCGTCACCACCCCCAGCCTCGCGGCCAGCCGCTGCAGGAGCAGCCCAATGATTGTCGCCAGCATCAGGACCCAGAGCAGCTGAGGGAGACACGAAGGCAGGAGTGGGTGTGCTGGGGTGGCAAGAAATGATGGCTGCGAACAAGGTCCCAGGTCCTCTAGGATACCTGCACCCTGCATGCACCTTTAGGAATCACAGGCCTTTTAAAATATACATTATTGACATTCAGAAGCCATTCTATGTGCCCGGAGCTGGCACAGGAAGGATCCAAATGCATATAAAGCCAGGAGTCACGGCCAGAGAGGGCATATGAGAGCCTCACATTCCCCTTCTCCTTCTCTGGGGTGTTTTCAGCTCAGCAGCAACAACAGCACTATCAGTACTCCTGCCCTAAACTGCGGATGGATACGTGGTTTGCACAACTTAGAGTACTCAATCTGTAGGTTTCTGCACTGACCTTAAATCCTGCGACAGCCCCGGACTGTAAATCCGACTCGATGTTGCCCGGATCCAGGTAGGCAATGCTCATCAGAAAGCCTGGCCCCGTGAAAGCCCAGAGCTTGCGGAAACTAAAGCACGAGTGCTATTGAAGGGGAGAGAGGATCCAGACGTCAGAAGTCAGCCCTGCAGTGGAGCCCTCTCCTAATGCAGGGGACACGTCGTCCCCACGAACCACCCCAGCTATCAGGCATAAAAAATGACAAGAGACAGCCGGGGTTTGATTTTCATTTCCTCGTTGCCACAACAGAAAGCGGCGCTGGCCACATCAACCTGTTCTTTCATCCGATCCTAAACTCTCCAGCAATCTCTGGTCCTAATATAAGCAGTTAACGACCAGACTCCGGGACAGCCAAGAACACACTGTAAACCTGGGTAGGAGATGAATCCTCCCAAAAACACTGCCCTGTTGCTTAACCAAACACAAAGAGGGCACCTATACACCACTGCAAAGGGGACAATGCTGTCACAAAGGCCAGCAAAGCACTCTTGCTCCCCTTTCTTGATAAGGGAACAAAGAACCAAGGTCCCCTCCCCTGGGGCTACAAGACATTTCTCTGCTCTTTAGCAGATCTTGCTGCTCGGAGCTTTGCAGGAGACAAATCCTGAGAGATAAATCATTAACTCTGCAGCAAGCACAGGAGATCCCATACCCGCTTCTCCTCCAGATCTCCATTCAGCAGCCTGGCTACCCCTGCCAGTCTAGGCAAGAAGGGGAACCAGCACTCAAGGGAATGACTCACAGATTTTTCTGATCTGATTTTCCTATCGGAACAAGTGGAGGAGCGCCCAGCCGCACTCACCGTTTCATCTTCGGGAATCGGGATCTTGCTGTCAAAGTAGGTGGTAAAAGGCTCCTCCTCCAAGGAGGCGTCCGGCGGCTGTAGCGGGTTCATGCTGCTGGAAATGGTGCTGACGACCTCCCCATGATCCGCAGAGACATCTTCTGCAGGGGAGAAAGAGAAGCAGAAAAGGAAGGAGGAGTGAGTCCCTGGAAATACAAAAAAACCTGGCAGAGGCCTGGCAGGACCCACAGGCAGAGCAAAAATGCACGTGTTCTGCCCTCACAGCTAATGCTAATTACTCTACTAAGAGACAATCAAATGAAAATAATACGTACTGCTGTAAATCCACCCTAGGAGACCACACCGCCTTGCCCAAACTCTCCCTCTCCCACGCAGTGAGAGGAGGCCGGCTAGCTGGCAGTTTATTTAGTCAGATTAATTTAAAAAAAGCCCTCATGGGGCACTGTGCGATGCAATAGCAGCCCTGCAGTATTACCGTAACGATTAACAGGGACCAAACAAGCCAGATCCAAGAGAAACCCGTGGCTATTTTTGCATCATTACAGACAGCATTTGCCCAAACTCTCTGGGCTGAACAGACCGTCTGCAAGAAGTTTAGTCCTGGAAGGACCCTGCACCCCTGTGGACTGTAGGGAACGCACAAACGCAGCACTTGTTTGGAAGCAAGCAACAGTCAGGAGCCCGTCTGACAACTTTCCCTTCTCCTAAAGCATGAGAGGCAGGCGGGAGAGCCAGCCTTGATGAATTTTCAGGACAGTTTCTAAACTTAACTTGTGAGGAAGGTGCGCAGGGTTACTCCAGCAATAAAAATGCACATTCTTACAGATTACTGATTAAAACTTGTAATACCACCCGATTCCTCCCCTGCCCACCTTCAGCAAAAAGCCCCTTCTCCCGAATTGAGCCAATACTCACTTTTGCTCTCCCTATGTGGCATTATGCTCTAAGAGCTGATGAGCAGCGTGTCCCCCGAGTGCCCAGCCTTTGTAAGAGAAGGACTATAACCAAGGCCAGCTCTTTTACCAAGTTTCCTACTGCATCATCAAAGTGAAGTCGATTGCTCCTCCTTTTTCCCTGCCTCCCAAACACCTCCAAGGCCTGCCTGCCCTGCTGACAGACCCGTTTACATAAGGGATTTAGAGCGACCTGTGTGTCTGCGGGCAGCAGAGAGATCGGTCTGCACAAGCCAGGCTTGTTCATCTCGTTAAACAAGGCTGAGTGAGCCCCAGGAACTGTAAATCTCCTTCTGGGGTCATCTCAAAAGCGCAAAGGTTTGTGTCCACTACGATAATCAAGTGTACGGGGCAGTAAACGGGCACGCTGAATCCCTTGGAGTAGTTTTTGCAGGACAAAGGAATGAATTAAATGGAAGGTGGATGTACGAGAGCAAATCTGCTGCGCCACAAAGCGAGCCTTACCGTAGGATGCCTTCTGATCCGTGTCGGAGTTCCCCATGGTGGAACCCTTCTGGTGGCCTGGAAACTGCTTTAGATTGGCCACCTTGGCTAGAAAGGAGAGAGGGAAAAAAAAAAACCTGTCAAGAAGGAGAATAAAAACCTACAAGGGAGCCGAGCAAACCAACAGCTCCTGGCAGGGACAGATTTACTTCCCCGACCCTTTTCCAGCTCTGAAGAACCCTGCAGGGCCAGGAGAGGAGTGTTTTGCCCGCGACCTTCTTGGAAATTCCTGTTGCAACAACACAAAGAAGGGGCGAGTGGACCGACCGGGCAAACCAAGGCAACAGGAGTATTTGCAAGTGGCCAGGCTTAGGACAGTGCCTATTGTGAAACTCCAGCTAAGGAAACAAGAGTGGAATTTCCTTTTGTGTGTAATAATTACATACCATTCCCCCCCCTCCAAGGCACGATTATTACACCACACCCTTTACAGGGCATCTGAAGTTTCTTTTAAGGGCACGATGTAACTCTTTCATCACAGTGTATTTTTAAATATAACCCACACAGAAAGGAATTGGGATCTGGTACGGGACTTTGGATGAAGCTGGTGTCCTCCAGGCTTTAAAAGGTCAAACCCCCCAAACCCCTCAAGGACAAGTCAAAGTGCCAACAGTATATACGTTTGGTATGTAAAGCACTTAATCTCCCTCAAAGCCCGTTGTATATTAACAGGAGATCTCCTTATAACAAGGCAATATTGGTTCAGTGAAGACATAAAAGGAAAACATTAGCCAAGAATTCATTTTAAGTGACTTGAACCAATTTTAGGTTTTCAAAGCTGAATTCCCTGGTTCCGTAACCAGCTCCAAAGGTGGTTTGTAACCAAGCCAGCCACACTGAAATAATCCAGAGAGGGTTACTTCAGGCAGGGCTGGAGCGATATCACTTCTTGTAGGCAGGGCTACAATTTTTATTTATTTATCCAAATATACTCAGGATTTTAGTGTTGACTGTGGGGCAGCAGGACGAACAGAGCACGCGCTCCAGCATCTCTAAACTCCGCACAACTCGCCGCTCACACCCACCAATGAACCTGCCCAGGCGTAGCGCTCGGGTCAGGACTTTGCTTATTCCACCACTTTGCAAATCATCTCGACTATTTGCTCTGGATGAGCATGTAGGAGAATCATCTGTGCTGGTGCGGAGCGAGGTGATGAGATTTCACTAAATTGTACGATTTCCCATTCCACTTATTCTGCTGCTCCCACGGGCCAGCTCTGCCTTTCCCGCAGAAACCCAGCGCTAAAATCACCGGCTCTTCCAGCCTCATCAGCCCAGGGGTGGCAGAAAGTGGCTCCGGTCTGCGAGGTGTTCGCCCAGGGATGGGAGGGCTGGAGAGGACGCGAGGCTGCTCCTTAAGCACGACTTGGAAGGACGCAAGACGCCAGGTGCCACTGCGCAGAGCTGTGAGACCACAATCTTAAACACATCAGGGCCCCAAATAGCCCCTGCCCCTTCCAGGTTTTAATTGCCACCAAAGGGCTACACGCTCCAGGGAGAAACGGTGAGTCAATACCTGCTGCCACCTCAGCCCACGGAGAGGACAAGTGCCACCTCTCCTCCAGCCTCCACAGCGACGGTGCCTCTGCCTGAGACTGCTCCCTCCAGCAGCTCCCGCTTGGATGGGGACAACCTCAAGGCTGGAGCAAAGTTTTTACCTGTCACACACTCTATTTTCTTTCTTTACAGGCTCCTTTCTAAAGCACTAAGCCTAAGGGCTTTCATTCAAAAAAACCCCTAAAGTTTAGCAATAAGCCATCTTTTCCCCAAAATCTAATTCCTTCAGGAGGAAGAGCACTTACCCTGGCAGCAAGTCCCATGAAACACTCGCTCCGTTAATAAAGGCAAAGAGGAAGACGATCACATGGCAAACATTCGTTATGGTGCGAGATTGACCTAAATATCTCCTTGCAAAACACATCCCAGCTTGGGTGGGAGCGAATTTGGTTCCCCTATCTCCGCTGGCAGCTGCCAAGCTCGTGACATGCTCATTCATGACCCGACGCAGGGAAGGCTTTCCCACGTGTGCCGGGTTGGAAACACTGCCCACAGATCCTTCTCCCATGGAACTCCACTAAGAGCAGTCACCGGCTGTAGCCAGCTGCGAATATTTCACCCGTGTGGCTTCGCAGGCTTCCAGCCTAGCTGGGAACCGGAAAGTTGTCAAAAGATGGTGAAAACGCATCTGAGGGATGTTTTTTGCCCACTCTGACTCCACGTCTGGGTGCTTTTCTAAAGGAACAGCTCTGCTGCTGCTCTCAATGCAGATGAAATTAGAGGGTAAAGAAACTGCAGGATAAAAAAGGTTGGGATTTATCACTCCGTCTACCCATAACTGCTGTGACATCATGACGTCATCTACCTGGACTTGTGTGAAGCATTTGACACTGTCCCTCCCACACGACATCCTTGTCTCTAAATTGGAGAGACATGGTGGATGGATAAGGAACTGGCTGGCCGGCCGCACTCAAAGAGTTCTGGTCAACGGCTTGATATCCAAGTGGCGACCAGTGACAAGTGGTGTTCCTCAGGGGTCAGCGCTGTTTTACATCGTTGTCGGTGACATGGACAGTAGGATGGAGCACACCCGCAGCACGTTTGTGGATACACCAAGCTGCCTGGGGCAGTCAACACGCTGGAGGGAAGGGATCCATCCAGAGGGACCTGGACAGGCGGAAAAGGGGGGCTTATGCGAACCTCATGAACTTCAACATGGCCAAGTGCAAGGTCTTGCACCTGGGTTGGAACAACCCCAAACACAAACACGGGCTGGGTGGAGAATGGATGGAGAGCAGCCCTGCCAAGAAGGACCTGGGGGTGTTGGTGGGGGAGAAGCTCAACATGAGCCGGCAATGTGCGCTGGCAGCCCAGAAAGCCACCGGCAACCAGCAGCGTGGCCAGCAGGGCCAGGGAGGGGATTCTGCCCCTCTGCTCCGCTCTGGGGAGACCCCCCTGCAGTGCTGCCTCCAGCGCTGGGGACACCAACAGCAGAAGGACACAGAGCTGGTGGAGCGGGGCCGGAGGAGGCCGCGGAGATGCTGGGAGGGCTGGAGCCCCTCTGCTGGGAGGCCAGGCTGGGAGAGTTTGGGGTGTTCAGCCTGCAGAAGAGAAGGCTGCGGGGAGAACTTCGAGCCCCTTCCAGTGCCTCAAGGGACTCCAGGAAAGCTGGGGAGGGACTCTGGATCAGGGAGTGGAGCCACAGGACGAGGGGCAACGGTTTTACACTGGAAGAGGGCAGATTTGGAGGAGATATTGGGAAGAAATTCCTGAGTGTGAGGGTGGTGAGACACTGGCTGGGGTTGCCCAGAGAAGCTGTGGCTGCCCCATCCCTGGAGGTGTTCAAGGCCAGGTTGGCCGGGGCTTGGAGCAACCTGGTCTGGTGGGAGGTGTCCCTGCCCAGGGCAGAGGGGTTGGAATTAGATGAGCTTTAAGGTCTCTTCCAACTCTAACCATTCGGTGATTCCATGATCTTCAAGCAATTCCTCAACACCAGGCGTGGGCTCGCCAGGCCACGTTCTGCCTCCTGGATGTAAACACTCACCGTAACCATTGCCAGGTTTGCCTTTATACACCATACTCACACTTAGGCAAGGCAGCTGCCTTCCCAGAAGGAATATTCCTTGGAATAAGACAAAAAGCGAAGAGCAGAATATCATGAGGTTGCTCTAATCAAAAAAGCAAAGACACTAGCGCTGTTGTCTAGATCTTCAATACCCGCAGAGCGAACAACGGATCATTCTTCCACCTACACCCTCCCTTTTCCCTGATGAAAACACAAGCCGTGGTCCAATGAGTCTTTTCTTCTTGACGGTCACAAAGGCAGCAAAGCCGACAAGGGGAAAGCCGAGGAGCCGACGGCTGCTTGCTCATCCTCAACGTGGAGACATGGGGGTTTGTTAGACAAGTCTTGTCTCACACTGGGAGCAGTTCCTGTGATTGAGATTCCTGCATTTGATGTCAGCCTTTGAACTCTGGTTCCTGTGGGGCATGCCACAATCGTTAACTCTTTTAGAGTGGTTTTGGGGCCAACATCTTGTTAGTTTGTACACAGGCTGGCTGCACCAGGCAGCCCTTTACATGGTCACACTGAAAACCCGACCCCGTTCCTTCTAGCTCGTGTTATACAAGTCACACAGGGGCGGCCTTGAGTGCAACACACCTACCAAAACCGGGGCAGATAACACGGTTAATCACTTGCCATCCCAACAGGGGTAACTCCTTGCCCACACAACCAGGTCACCCCCTTGTCTGCTTTCCAGACGCCCACGCCGCTCTGCTGGCATCGGCACTGCCAGGTCCCAGCCCTGGTAAAACCTTTTCCTCCACATGGACCTGGTGGAGAGTCACCCCAGGGCAACAGCACCATGGGTTTGTCCCCACAGGATTCCTCCTCGCTCTCTCGCCTACGCTCCTGCTGATGACCAGAGATGATAAAAGCAGGTGAAGAAAAGGCTGTGACCTTGGCTTTGCTCCCATCGCTGAAGTGCCCACTCAGCTGTGCCGAGGCAGGTCACCTGGCTGGTTCCTAAATGGGTCAGACGAGCCTGTTCCCTGCTAATTGTTCACCTAGGTCGCCCGCTTGCTCTGCCTGAGCTGGGACATGCCCTGGATGCAGGAGCCAAGGTGTGGGGGGACAAGCCCACCCAGCTCACCTGAGCGCACTCTCATTCTAGAAAGACATAGCATGATGTATTTATTTCTACGGGGGCAGAATAACACCTGGGAAACAAGAACCTGGAAGCAAGGAGCAGGTCTCTTCCCTAGCCTGCTTGATCCAAAGGCTCCTGGGTTTAGGAGCCAGCCCCTGCAGCTGCTCCCTGCTGCTCTTGACTGCTTTTTGTAAGCATGGAAAGGGCAGGCTGACGCACACCTGAGACTTCAAGTATTTTCACAACATGTAATAAATCAAACTGACTGAAAAGCTCTATTCTAGCAGCAGCCATAAGGCTTGGAGATTAAAAACCTCCTCAAAAGACATAAGGCAGCACCTGAGACTGTGGAAACTTTGGTTAAGAAGTCCTGTGAAGTAGGGAAAGAAAAAAAAGATGAGCAGTGAGGCTGAGCTGTGGGGCTACCACGTATCACCCTGGATGCCCCAAGTCTGTCCCACATCAAACATGGAGCCGTTATCTCATTGCTGACCGCAGCATCCCGCTCTCCCAACAAACTCCTGTGTTCAAGAGGTGGTTTGATGGCTCCCCCTGCCCGTTTAATGAGCTGTGCTCACCGCAGAAGAGATCATATATCCCTCTTCGGAGGAAACCTCTGGCTTGCAGTCATGCGTGGACTTTGGTCGGGGACTGCAACTCCGGAGGATGAGGCTGAGATCGGCTACGTGAATCCCTACCAGGGTCATGCTGACCTTTGCTGAGCTTGGCCCGGCGTCAGACAGCCAGCAGAACTGCACCAGGAGCCATCGCCACCAGCCAGCCTCGTACTCCCCACCGCAGTAACCCAAGGCAGGTGCAGGAGTTTGGACCCCAGGGACACTCGGCTGTGGCTCTGCAGCGATTGCAGGGCACAAAATGCGTGTCCTGGATCACTCAGCCCAGGCAGGCAGAGCTCCCCGGGGCAGCTGCCGAGCGAGTCAAGGCTTTAAGAGCCGTCCTCTCGTCACACCCCCAAGCTCTGCTACGAAGTTCATATATAAACAGCATCGAGCCGTCACACACGCAAGGGACAAGGTTGGGGCTACGTGTCCCACGTCCCAAACCCCGAGGGGATGGTTCTGCGCTGCAGGATTAATGTCTGACCCAGCCCTCGGGGAGGAAGGCAGAGGATGAGTCTGGGGCATCCGACCCCAGGCCACCAGCAGCTTTGGTGGGGCAAGGAGCACCTGTCCTTGGAGAGCGCCCTCCCGAGCCAGGAGACCCCCCCAAGGTCACCGAGCACCCAGCGAGCCCAGGCTCATGGGGGTCCCTGAGCCCCGGAAATGCAGGGGTGTGTGTGTGTGCAGTGCCTGGGGTGCTGGGGGCCAGCGGCTCCATGGCACCCCCTTGCAAAACTGACCCGGGGGTGCTGCAGCAGAGCCAGAGGATCCCCCAGGGATCACTTAAGGGAGGATTCCCCCCCCCTCCCAGACCATGCAAGGGACACCCTAAGGATCAACAGAGGGGGGATCCCCCCCCAGCACACCCAGGAGACTCCTCAGGAATCACTCAACGAGGAAGAATTCCCCAGGGATCACTTGAGGGAGGATTTCCTCCCCCCCCAACATGCAAAGGACCCCCCCATGGATCAACTGAAGGGGGATCCACCCCAAAATACCCTGGGATCTCTCAAAGCTGGGGGGGGGGGGCGGAGGGGAGAATCCCCCAGCACACTAAGGGGACCCCCAAGGATCAGGGATCCCCCACCAGCACACTTAGGGCACCCCCCAGGCATCACTCAATGGGGGGGATCCCCCCAGCACACCCAAGGGACCCCTCCAGGGATCACTCAAGGGGGAGAACCTCTCCCAGGGATCACCTGAGAGGGGGATCTCCCCCCCTGCCCCAGCACACCCAGGGATCACCCCGGGGGGATCTCCCCACCATTCCCCAGCCCCCAGGGTACCCCAAGCCCCCTCTGCTCACCACCTCCGCCGCCCCCGGACACCCCTGCTGCCGCCGCCGCTTCATGCCCCGGTTGAGGCCCGCGCTGCCGCAGCCACCAGCGGCTCAGCCCGCCCCGTGACGTGGCTCAGCGCGACCGGGGACACGGGAGATGTGGGGCCAGCATGGGGGGACCGGGCCCCGGTGCAGGCTCCGGTGTGGGGTACACCCTGACCGCAGCGGTCCCCTCCACCCCAGCCCAGGCACGCCCCTGTTTCTGCTCCGAGGTTTTGCCCAACAGCAGCTTATTCCGCCCCAAAAAATGCAGATCTGTCAAGAGCTAGCCAGCTCTGCCAGGACCTCACTGACCTCAACAGCGCTTTTCATGCCAAAAAACCAATTTTCTAGATTTTTGGCTGCCTGCAAATGGCCACAGACATATAGTTATGTGTTAATTATTTCCAAATGCAGCTGTATCTGACAAAGAATACTCCATATTTTGGGGGAGAAGAGTCTTGATTTGGCTTTTGTTTGCTTTTGTCTTTATTTCCAGAAACGCTGCTCTTTCACAGAATTCCTCTTACTCTGCACACTCCCTTGAAAACTTAGGATTAAGCAACCCCTTCCCGAGAACTAAAACAACAGATTTAATTGGTGAGACACAGAAATACCTGCCAGCCCAGGAAGCAGCGCGTGGCAGGAGCACCACAGCATCACTTCCAGCAGCACACGAGCACTCCATGTTCTTATCTCCACCATCCCCACCTTTTAATTTCTTGGTAGATCACCAAGTGCACTTGTTTGGAAGCATGACCTGACCGCGAACAGACAGGAGAGTGTGTGAGGTACCGGGCTAACGGAGCGGGACACCCCTACCTGCACAGGAGAAGCCGCTCATTAAAAATCAAGAGCCCTTCACCGAGCAAAGGTGCTGGCAGCGGGGAGGGCAGCTCCTTGCTTTTCCCAAATGTGGAGGTTTTGCAACCCGTGTTCCTTATTGTTTAAACACAAAAAGAATCATGGGATGTTGCTGAAACAACAGAATCCTGGAAAAATAAGAGGAGAAATCCAGGAGATGGGAGACTCCACCATTGTGGATTTAACCTTACTTCTGACCTGACAGCATGGGCATTGGAGAGGGAAATTAAAACCAAACCGCAGCATTGCTCCCACATGGGAACATGAGCGTGGCACCCACACCGTGCCAGTGTGCCCCCGGCCTTGTTGAAAGCACCTACCGGTGCAAGAAACAGCTTTTGGCCTGAAGCTGGAGAATTTACATTATTGCCCAAATCCCAGGGTATTTTGGGATGAGGGTGATGCCTCCCATCAGCAAGACCACCCTGCAGGGATGGTGAGCTCACCGGCATCGGCGTTTGCGGTACTCACCCAATTCGCAGCTGGGCGAGCTCTGCTTGAGGGTGTATTTCTTGGGCATGGTGTTGCAGCTCCTCTCTCTCTCTCTGCTGTTTCTGGGAGCAGACAGCCCGGTCAGCGTTCCTTTCTCTATATAAGAGGTGTCCCCACCCTTCCCTGCCAGCTCCCCTCCCTCTCTCCTCCACCCGCAGCACCCACACCGATCCAGTGGTACAGAGTTCCCCAAGGGGAGCTCAGGAGACAATTCAAAGTCTCCCAAAGACAACTGCATCTGCTTCAACCTTATCGTTTATTAAATAACTATAAAAACGCCGAGTTAGGACAGCCAAACACTTTGATGTGCAGCCTCGTCCCCATGGCGAGCGGCAGCGTTGGATTTGGGGGGGAAAGGTGGGTTACACACTGCCCGGGACACATTATCAACCCAGGAGGCTCAATTAAAAGGCCATTTGGTCGAGCATCAGAAGCGCTCCGGTAATTAGCACGAGGTGGCCTGGACTCTGCTCCAGCGGAGCTATTTGACAGATTAGCACCCAAACTGGCACTTACAGGGCATTTTCCAGCTGCCAGTACGTGCAGCGCTGATAAGATGCCATCCCTTCCCGGCTTGGATCAATACAATCTATTATCAACGATCCCCGCTGGCCTGAAACCCGCCGAGGCAGTGCGATAACCCTGGGTTTGTCGGGTATTTTTCCTTTTTTCTCTGCAAAAGGGCCCTCGCTGCCTTTTTCTGATAAGCAACAGCTGAATGTGCAACACTTCAAGACTCACCAGGCAGGAGGGCAAAGACACGGGCGTGCGTGACCAGCACCACGCAGTCCAGCTTCCCAGGGCTGCTGGAGGGGAGCAGGGGGGGTTTGGGGTCTGGTTGGATGGAAGAGAGGGGGCTCAACTGGGAAAAGCATCCCCAAGGAGTCACAGAAAATGAAGGAGCTGCCAGAGACCTGGAAAAAGGCAATGTAGCACCTGTTTTTGGCGATGCCTGGGGGGAAAGGAGTCTGCAGCCCTCACACACGGGGGTAGGAGCAGCGGTTGTTTCCTAAAAGGCCTTCGACGCTGTTTCTTGTGGCACTTAGAATCGAGAAAGCAAACATGACCCATATTGAACTACCCCCAGGGCAGCTGCAGAACTGGTTTGGTCGCTCAGCGCACTGGTTATCTGCGGGAGGCACCGACAGACAGAGGCATCCTGCACAGCACCGGTGTCTGGACCCGGCTGCGGGCCAGGGAAGCCAACGCAGAGCAGGGGGAGCCACCCGGGGCAGGGACTGCAGGGCTCTGGGCGGGGGCGGGACGGGACGACACCACGGCCCCTCTGCTGCCACACTGCCCCTCGCTGGGGACCCACAGCGGGGATTTGGCCTCCCCACCGTGTCTGGGAGAGGGCAGCACACGCCGAGGGCGAGTTGCAACCCCACCACAGGCAGGGGCACCCTCCAAGGGCCAGGGAACGGCTTTGACTCCCGGCTCTGGTGCCAACCACCCGCTGTGGCAGGTAAAGAGGGAGAGGGGGCCCAGCTCACCTCGCCTCATTCACCCACCACCCTAACGTCTAAGCACCCGGCGGCACTGGGAAGCCAAGAGCGCAGGAGGCGGACGGGCAGGCCGGGACAAGGCCGCGGCCCGCCCGGGCTCTCCCAGTGCTGCTGCGTGGGCCTTAAAACAGCGCCGGAGAGGGGAAACTCCCGGCGGGGCACGGCCCGGAGCTCGGGGGGGAAGTCCAGGGGGTGCCCGGCCCCTATCCGCGGGCCCAGGGAGCCGGTGCCAGGGCGGGGTGGGTGGTGGGGGGCGGAGCCTCGGCCCGGTCCAAGTCCCGCTTCGCCCCCCCGCGGCCCCGAGGGACCACTTCCGGCTGCGGTCACATGACCCGCCGCATGGCGCTTCCGCCCGCCGTCACGCGGGCACTGGCGCGTTAGCCAATCAGCGCTCAGCCCCCCGAGCTCGCTGTTTTTCTTTCCCCCCGTGACCTTCGCCCTTTGACCCACGGCCGTGACCAGCCAATATGGCGCTGTCCAGGGTCAGCTGCCGCTGGGCGCTCTGGCGCCTCGGCTCCGGCCGCGGCCCTGGCGCTGCCGCCCTCAGCCGCGTCCGCGGGGCGCCGAGGTGAGCGGGGACCGACCCCCAACCCCCCCCACTACC
>VFFE01007817.1:207232-221328 GCA_008921705.1 Burhinus oedicnemus
CCCCAAGCCCGGGCGCTGGTCCTGATCATTCTCCCGCTGCTGCCCACCCCCAGTGCTGGCTGTGGCCTTGAGCCCTGTCTCAAGAGCTGCCTGGCTAGGGCTGCCCGTGGTGGGCAGGGGGGATTTCCAGCACCCTGTCCCCTCTCTGGGGGCTTTGGGAGTCCCACAGCCCAGTGTCCTGCCTGTCCCCAGGCTAACCCTCACTTTCATAGAATCACAGAACAGTTTGGGTTGGGAGGGACCTTAAAGCTCACGCGGTGCCACCCCCTGCCCTGGGCAGGGACACCTCCCACCAGACCAGGTTGCTCCAAGCCCCAGCCAACCTGGCCTTGAACACCTCCAGGGATGGGGCAGCCACAGCTTCTCTGGGCAACCCCGGCCAGGGTCTCACCACCCTCACACTCAGGAATTTCTTCCCAATATCTCCTCCAAATCTGCCCTCTTCCAGTGTAAAACCATTGGCCCTTGTCCTGTGGCTCCACTCCCTGATCCAGAGTCCCTCCCCAGCTTTCCTGGAGCCCCTTGAGGGGCTCGAAGGTCTCCCTGGAGCCTTCTCTTCTGCAGGCTGAACCCCCCCAACTCTCCCAGCCTGGCCTCCCAGCAGAGGGGCTCCAGCCCTCCCAGCATCTCCGGGGCCTCCTCCGGCCCTGCTCCACCAGCTCCGTGTCCTTCTGCTAGTGGGACCCCAGCGCTGGAGGCAGCACTGCAGGAGGGTCTCCCCAGAGTGGAGCAGAGGGGCAGAATCCCCTCCCTGGCCCTGCTGGCCACGCTGCTGGGGATGCAGCCCAGGTTGCTGGTGGCTTTCTGGGCTGCTAGCGCACATTGCCGGCTCGTGTTGAGCTTCTCCCCCACCAACACCCCCAAGTCTTCTCGGCAGGGCTGCTCTCCATCCATTCTCCACCCAGCCCATATTTGTGCTTGGGATTGTCCCGACCCAGGTGCAGGACCTTGCACTTGGTCATGTTTTAGTTCATGAGGTTTGCACAAGCCAGGCTTTTCTGCAAAACAGTCACAGAAATAATCGGGGGGTGTGGTGCGGGGGGGTGTTTCGGTGCAGGTCCCCGTTGTGCTGCCTCTCCACAAAGGCCAGCTCCAGGTCCGTCCTCGCCACCCTGGCGTCAAAAGTAAAGCGCATCAACGGGAGGTATGAGAGGTTTTTGGAAAGGACCTTCCCCCGTTTCTACGTGCTGTACGCGACTTTCACGAAAGGTGGGTCTCGGGGAGGAGGGACATTTCTTCTTCTCCAGGGAGAATGGAGGCAGCTGGCTGCGCTGCCTGTTCCCTTCCCAGGGCTAAAAACCCCATTGCTGGAGGTGTTTGCCTGAGATTCAGGTCTTGAAGGTTCTCTCTGTTTCGGCAGGAATCCAAGCACTTTTCCTGGAAGTCAAAGAAATAAGAAAAATCAAATCTAAAATGTCCCATCAGAGACTGAGCGTTCAGCAGCTTCCCTACCGGGAGATGGAGAGGCTGCGGCAGGTACGGTGTGGCGCTTGGGTTGCAATTTGGTGCCACCTGGCTCTGCCTCGCTGCAAGAAGGGGCTTGGGTTTGTGTGTGGGGCTTCAGTGGGGGGTCAGAGAGGCCGATTCCGTGCCTAAAAACAGGGTTTGGAAGCTGCAGCCAGGGCCCGGGCTGTTAATTTTGAGGGAATTTTGCAAGTTTGGCGTCAGATCCTGATTCTCTCTTCTAATTTCGGAGGCAGTTTCGCAGGGACGTGATCAAGGCCATTCCCATCGGAGTTATCGCCATCCCGCCCTTCGCCAACTTCTTGGTCATTGTCCTGATGTGAGTACCAGCATCATGGTAACTGCCGGGGCTCAGCCGCGGTCCTGGTATTTGGGCTTCTTGATGCCGATATCTTAAGTTTCATGGAATTGTTTTTTTTTTTATTTAGAGTTATAAATTCAGCCAGATGGTCTCCCTTCCTCCCTCCACCTCTCACTGTAATATAAAATACCCGTAGCCTGACGAGTCAGCAATTGTTTCGCAATACCGGCTCCTGCCTGCCAGCAACCTGCCCGGCTCCCTGTTTCTAACACGGAGAAATAATCCCTGGCATGCAGGGAACAGCCCTGTGCGTGCTTGGCTGGAGAAACCTCATTGCACAGTTCCCTCCCAGCTGTCTCTGTAGCACTTTGAACATCCCTCTCCCTGCCAGCTGTCCTGCTGCCAGAGCTAAATCCGGGCTAAATCCCTGGATTTTTCAATTCTGCTCCCTGGCTTTCATGTCCTGCGGGTGGGTGAGAGAGCCCTCCTGGGTAAAATGGCTCAGGGTGGAGAATTCCGTGTTGTGTTGAGCCTCAGCAGCAGCAGAGAAGCTCCAGCTGGGCATGGCAGTGATCCGATCGCCCGGAGTGCTCCTTCCCAAGCTCGCTGCGGCCTTTGGAGGGAGCAAATCTTCTATGACAAGGTGACCCACTTAGTGGAGGAGGGAAAGGCCATGGATGTTGTTCACCTTCTCAGATATGATTGATTCATTCATGACATCGTTTCCCACAGCATTCTCCTGGGGAAGCTGGCTGCTCATGGCTTGGGTGGGCGTATGCTTTGCTGGGTCAAAAACTGGCGGGATGGCCGGGCCCAAAGAGTGGCGGTGAATGGATTTAAATCTGGTTGGTGGCTGGTCGCCAGTGGTGTTCCCCAGGGCTCGGTATTGCGGCCAGTTCTCTTTAATATCTTTATTGATGATCTAGACGAGGGGATGGAGTGCACTCTTAGTTTGCCGATGACCCCAAGTTGGGCAGGAATGTTGGTCTGCTTGAGGGTAGGATGGCCCTACAGAGGGATCTGGATGGGCTGGATTAATGGGCCAAGGTCAGTGGTGTGAGGTTCAACAAGGCCAAGTGCCGGGTCCTGCACTTGGGTAACAACAGCCCCATGAACGCTACAGGCTTGGGGAAGAGTGGCTGGAAAGCTGCCTGGTGGAAAAGGACCTGGGGGTGTTGGTCGACAGCCGGCTGAATATCAGCCAGCAGTGTGCCCAGGTGGCCAAGAAGGCCATCAGCATCCTGGCCTCTGCCAGGAATAGTGTGGCCAGCAGGACTGGGGCAGTGATCATCCCCCTGGTGAGGCCCCACCTCGAATACTGTGTTCAGTTTTGGGCCCCTCACGCCAAGAAAGACATGGAGGTGCTGGAGCGTGTCCAGAGAAGGGCAACGAAGCTGGTGAGGGGTCTGGAGCACAAGTCCTGTGAGGAGCGGCTGAGGGAACTTGAATAGGATGAGAGGAAATGGCCTCAGGTTGCGCCAGGGGATGTTTACTTTAGAGATTAGGGAAAGTTTCTTCACCGAAAGGGTTGTCAAGCGTTGGAACAGGCTGCTCGGGGCAGGGGTGGAGTCACCATCCCTGGAGGGATTTAAAAGACATGTAGATGTGGTGCTTAGGGACATGGTGTAGTGGTAGGCTTGGCAGTGTTGGGTTAACAGTTGGACTCACTAATCTTACGGGTCTTTTCCTACGTAAACGATTCTGTGATTACCGAGCTTACCCCTTCAGAGGAGCTAATGTCTGCAGCTCCCAGGGGTGAGATGTGCTGCCCTGGTGCAGGATGTTGCTTGGTGCTTCTTTCCAGCAGCACAAAATCTGACTGCCCTGGCTCGTGCGTGTGGTTTTCCTCCCTGAATCCCTGTCTCCTCTTCTTTCCAAGGTATTTCTTCCCACGCCAGCTCCTGATCCGCTACTTCTGGACCCCCAACCAACAGGTTGAGTTCCTGGACACCTATGACGCCATCCGGAGAGACTCCTATGCGGATGTGGTGGAGAGTTTAGCCCTGGCAGCGCGTTCCCTGCCTGACCCACAGCTCCAAAAACGCCTGCAGGAGCTCTGCGCCGAGGTACGTCAACACCGCAGCTGGTATTGCCCGTCCTGCCTGTGCTGCTGCCTCCACTTTGGCCCTGCCTGGTGGTGATGAACACCCGTGGGAGGTGTTGGCAATGCACGCCATGGCTCTTTCAGGTGCAGCGGGGTTCCCAGCCGCGTGTGGCCGAACTCTATGCTGTGAGAAGTTTGTTTTCGGGATCTCCGCTGGGTCTGAACAAGCTCCAGGTGTCTCATGTGGTGAGTGCAGCTTTTCTTCTGCCGGCAGCTCAGAGCTGGCTCTTGCTGAAGAGTGCTGAGGTGCTCATCCACTCGGTTGTGCCTCAAACAGAGGGTTGTGCCCTAAAACCAGTCCAGTTGTGGATGAAATGCTAGTCGTGAGCTGCAATATGCACTGGCAGCCCAGAAAGCCACCGGCAACCTGGGCTGCATCCCCAGCAGTGTGGCCAGCAGGGCGAGGGAGGGGATTCTGCCCCTCTGCTCTGCTCTGGGGAGACCCCCCTGCAGTGCTGCCTCCAGCGCTGGGGACACCAACAGCAGAAGGACACGGAGCTGGTGGAGCAGGGCCAGAGGAGGCCCCGGAGATGCTGGGAGGGCTGGAGCCCCTCTGCTGGGAGGCCAGGCTGGGAGAGTTGGGGGTGTTCATCCTGCAGAAGAGAAGGCTCCGGGGAGAACTTCGAGCCCCTTCCAGTACTTAAATGGGGCTTAGAAGAAAGACGGAGGGAGCCTTTTTAACCAAGACTTGTAGTGACAGGACAAGGGGCAACAGTTCTAAACTGAAAGAGGGTAGGTTTGGCTTGGACGTGATGAAGAAATGTTTTACACTGAGGGTGGTGAGACACTGGCCTAGGTTGCCCAGAGAGGTGGTAGATGCCCCATCCCTGGAGGTGTTCAAGGCCAGGTTGGATGGGTCTTGGAGCAACCTGGTCTAGCTGGAGATGTCCCTGCTCACGGCAGGGTGTTTGGACTAGATGGCCTTTAAAGGTCCCTTCCAATCCAAGCCATTCTGTGATTCTATGAAAACAGCCCCAGAATGAGACTGTTTGTCTGTCCTTGCTGTAGCTCCCTGGCTCAGTGGGACCATCGGCCCCGCCTGAGCCATCCCACACACCTGAACTTGCCCTGGACACCTGCGTCCACCCCAGGACAGAGCTCATTTCTCTCCCTGCTCTGCTCGTTAGGCCAGGCAGCTGAGCTGGGTGTAACAAGAACTGCTGGGGGCAGCTCAGGGTTTCAGCGTGGGCAGAACAATTAGCCAGATAATTAAAGGGGAGCAAAATACAGGGCATGTCTGGAACAGGAGAGGCTTTGTCTGATTTAGGTTGTGCCTGAATGGGTCAGACACCCATTTTTGGAGGGGTAGGACACCCTCACTGGTGACCCTGCCCTTCTTTTCCCTCTCAGAAAGCCCTGAGCCAGGTCCTGTTCCTCACCCCTTACTTGCCGGCCTTTTTCCTGAGGCATCGCCTGCGGAGCCACGTCTTGGAGATCCGGCACCTGGACCGCGCCATGCTGCGCCTGGGCTTGGGCCAGCTGTCCGAGGAGGAGCTGAAAGCGGTGAGGATGCTTACTCCAGCCCCGCGCCGGCTGCTTTACCCTGGCGTTGCATCACCCTGTTCCTCCCCATCGTGAGCAGAGCTGTGTTGGGGCACAGCACGTTCCTCCAGACCCACCGCAAGGCAGATTGTGGCCGCTTCCCTCCAGGAAGGTGTTTTCTGAGCCCATTTTCTATGCCAGGACCACACCGGGGCACGGTTCACAATTGCTCAGCCCTGCTTCGCACCAAGAAGGGATCACAGTGCGATCCCTGGTGTTTCATGTTCCTGAACGCGTCTGTATTTTTTTCCTCTACCCTGCTCCGCAGGCTTGTTATCTCCGGGGCCTGAACTCCACTCATCTCGGCATGTCCGAGTGCAGAGTATGGCTGGAGCAGTGGCTGGGGCTCTCCTGCAAGCTGCAAGGTAATGGTGGCCGAGGGGCAGCTCCTGCCTGGTGGGATAGGGGGGACCTGGGAGCCTCTAGAGTTCCTGTGGGCACACGGGACATTGGTTCTGGGGAGATTTGGGGTAAACAGCGGCTTTATCCACCTCTGGGCTGCCCTGTTGATCTCCTGGCCCCGAGAGTAGGACGCGATGGAGCGCGCTGGCTCTCTCCAGGGAGGTGCCCTTGTGGAATACTCATAAAGGACAGCCTGTGACTCGGTGTCCCTGTCCTGCAGAGACCTTGTGGTGGCAGATTCAAGCCACGCAGCAGCACTCGGGGAAGCAAAATGAGAGCGGGAGGGAAACGGGACCCAGAGCAGAGCAAAAAGCCACCGGAGAGTGGGAT
Organism: Burhinus oedicnemus; assembly: GCA_008921705.1. Lineage (NCBI taxonomy): Eukaryota > Metazoa > Chordata > Aves > Charadriiformes > Burhinidae > Burhinus > Burhinus oedicnemus. Next base: position 213,376 of record VFFE01007817.1, read on the forward strand.
GGGGAGCGAGGGGGAGCCCTGCAGCCTCTTGTTCCACACCGGCAGCTCAGGATGAGTGTGTTTGGAGCAGCTGGGCCGTGGCAGTGCTGCTCTGACCCCACTCTCCTGTTTTTTTCAGCTTCTGAAGCTTCCCTCCTGGCGAACAGCATGGTCCTGCTGTCCCTCAACTATGTCAGGGCCAAGGAATGACGGCTGAGCTGCCAGCTGCGCACCCTCACCCCTGGCATCACGCGCCGATTTGGCGATTCCCAGCCTGGTGCCACCAAAAAAACCCACCTTTCGGTGATGTGAAACCACAGCCCAGGGGGCGGCGAGAGGAGCTCCGATGCTGCCGCGGGGGGCAAAGATGCGATTCCCTCGGAGGTTTGTGCCAGCACCAGCTCTTCTCTTCCGCTTCGTGCCGTCAGAGCGGGCTGGCGATGCCGTGGGGCTGAGCCTCATCCCTGCCTTCCCTCCGTTGGCGTCCAGGGTAGGCGGCTTTGCTGTTGCAGCTCTTAAACTGCGTCACTTCAACTATGGGAGGGGAGAACAAGTGTCTCTGCTGCCTGTGGACACTTCCCTTAGTATCTCGTAGTAGCGGGCTCCATTCAGCTTGGGTTTTGCTCCTCTGTGCCTTGCACAGAGGCTTTTACTTAGTTTCTTTACGTCAGTGAGCAGTCTTAAATATAAAAGTCTCCCTGAGAGGGTAAGAAAAGACCCCAAATCCCTGCACAACCTTACTGGGAGCCTCAGAGGATTCCTGTGCTTTTGTTCGGCTTTGGCTGCCTCCTGGAGAGTCCCCGTCACAGCCCCTTGCCCAAGGAGGCTGGAAATGCCACTGCCAACACAAATGGGGTTAGAACGGCAGCGCTGAACTGTACTGATGCCTTCAGTGGAGGCCACAGGCTGCCTTCGTCAAGTTCTGCCTAATTAGTTCTTAGCCCTGCGCTTTCTGCTCGGCAGAGGCAGCTCTGGGGGCTTTAGTGGCAGCTCCCTGCTGCAGGCTGCCCTTGGGGGTTAAAACCCACTGTGTCTCACCTCACCCCGTCACTGCATGAGAAACATTCAGCTGTTGAGTGAATTTAACCCAACTTCAAGTGTTTTATTAAAGACAAAAGCAAGTGAGCGGCTCCAGTGTCTCTCTGGAGGCCCCTCCCGCGCCGTGAAATACTCCATGTCCCACCACCAGCTCCTCCAGCCACAGACAGGGCACACTAACACCTGGAAAATAGCCTTTTTTAAGCATTATTCAGGTATAAAGGAGGGGTAGAAATCACCCACCTGTGCACCAGGCCAGCTCCGAGCTCCTCTTTCACCTCTGGGAGAAGAAAACCCTTCCCCTAACCCCTGCCCTCCCTATTTCTGCAGGAATTCGAGACCCCCACCAAGAGGAGTTCCCCAGGGTGGGTTTAACCCCCCGTTAAGAGATGAGCGGTGCAAGTTTGAGCATTTCTTTATTTTTACACTTAAATATTCTCTTTAAATACAGCATTGTCACCATGAAAAGAACATAAAAGGCTGGGGAGGAGAGAAAGCGGAGGACAAGCTTTGGATTCACACTGGAAAATTAAAAATAAAAAGCCACCTGTAGACAGTGTGAGCCGGGGAGGTTTAGGAGTCGCAGAGTCACTGTTTAAATAGGACAAGGAGCCGTGGGGATGCCGGGATTTCAGTGGTGCCATAGCGCCACGGCTCCTGCAGCAGCTCAGTAGCACCAGAGAGGAGATGGACCGGTTGGTTTCTTACATGGCGACGAATCGAGCAGGAGCCAGCGCGGAACCAGCGTTAGTGTCAGTGAGTACACGTAAACCGACCCAAAAAACAAAACCCCAAGAAAAGGCAGAAATGCGCTTTCATTGCACTATTAACAGCATAGTTATCTTCGTAAAAATAGAATAAATCCTATTAATTCTTTGCTTATTGTGAAAGCACCCATCCTAGTCAGTGTCTTAGGATTCATTCTGTCAGTTGATGGAGCCTCCAGGCTCACCTAATTAGTCACCTAACGAGCCACAGCCCAGCATGAGCAGCTCCTGACCTGGCTGTGGTGGCCGAGGGCCTGGACACAGAGCTGGGGAGGGAGCGCAGAGTCCGTTGAAAATAAAAAAAAAGGGGGAAGAGAAAGACTTTAACCCATTCAAGTGTCACCATTTGCTCCGGTTTTGCAGCTCGGAGTTGCTCCGATTCGTGCGGGAGCTGAAAGCCCCCCACGGCCAAACCGGTGCTGGCACGGTGGCAGCTGGCAGCTCCCTGCTGGGAAGGGACACGGGGACATCGCCGGTGAAGCGCCCAACAAGGGGTAAGGCTTTGTTCGTCCCGAATTTAGCCCTTGCGTGCCGGCTAAGGGCGAGGAGAGCTGCCGCACGGACTAGCGCCAACCAGTAACATGCACCAAGGCCCCCCAGTTTAGAAACCAGCACCTTCCCCTCCTCTCTGCCCGGGGAAAGGGGACAGCGTCCCCAGGGCTCGGTCCTGGTGCGGAGAGAGGGGACGGGTGGGGAAGAGCCGCTTTGCCAGGCTTAAGGCTCAGTTGGAACTGCTTGCCCAGGCAGCGAAAGCAGCAAAGGGGGTTTAAATGCCTTTAAACACCTTTTGACAGAGGAAGGCAACCACCAGAAGAAGAGCCTTAAACTGCAACAACCCCCCCCCAAAACAACTAAAGCACTTTGTCAGACGGCAGTCTTTCCCCCTCCCAGTTTCCCTGGGACATCTCCCTTGGGAGCAGGATCCCCTGCAAGCAGCTCCAGGGTTGTTTTCCGAGGAGAAGCGAGGGCGGCTGTGTTGGATTGAACCCTCCAGCAGAGGAAGGTCACAGGCACGGGGTGCTCTTTGGGTTCCCCCCCCCTTGATTCTCTCCTTAAAAAGAGCGGATTTGCTCATCCAGAGTCTGGTAAATGGGGGATGGAGGGGAGACGCTTCCCCTCATCCGGGATAAGGCTGGAGCCGGGGGGGGTGCCCAGGGGGACAGAAAGTGCTTTTACTGCCTGGCCGGGGGATGTGGCAGCCAGTTGCCTTGACTGTTCCTCGAGGCTGACGTGGAGCATGGGGACAGACAGATGGACACGGGGCTCCGTCACAGCCATGCCGTGACTGCGAAGGGTTCAAACTCTTCAAATCCAGGTGGTTAACCCCCCCCCAAAATTTTCTAGGAGAGTTTGCGGGCCGTGGTTTCACCCCTCTTGTGCAATTAGAGCCTCCCCGACGGCGTCCCGATCCATCCTGGCCCCTCGTGCCAGCTGCAGTGGCCGGTGGGCCAGTGCTGTAGGGAAGGGGCTGGAGCTTCACTTGGAGGCGCTGGGTTGTGACGCAGCCTGGTAAACATTCATTAAAGGAAAAAACAAACGAAAAAAGGTCTTTTTTTCATTAAAAACCAAAGAGGACAGAGCTCTGCCAGCAGCCTAGGGCTGCGGTGGGGGCAGCTGAGGGGGAGGAGGACAGGAAGGAGCTGCCCCATGGGCAGCAGGAGGCTCCAGGTCCAGCACGTCCCGGCAGGTGGGTGGCAACCAAGTGGCCACCGGCATCGGCTGAGCCATGAAAACTGTCTCTGCCAGGCAAGCGAAAGGCTCCTGGCCCTGGGCGAGGGGACGCCATTTAAAATCCTCTGTACAAGGCAGCCCCCCGCTCTCCCCCCTCCCTCCCCCACAATTAAATAACCACCAGTGGCCGCTGCCGGTCCATAAAATATTATTGTCAATAAATAAATGAGCGCTGAGGGGGGGGATGGGGCCGCTCAGACGGGCAGGACTGGCCCCAGCGAGCGCTCCTCGGTGGAGGGTGGCTCCAGTGGCACGGGGGACGGGGAGCAGGGGGCAGCTGCCGCTCGGCAGCCCTCGGACGGGGCGGCCTCCAGGGATGAGGGAGGATTTTTGGATGCTTCCCCCTTGCTTGGAACGGTGGCGGCGGCTCGGCTACAAGTCACCACGGGGACGGGGAGGATGCCGAGGTCCTTCTCGCCCGGGCAGGAGGATGATGCTGGCGGCTCCGCCAGGCTGCTCTCGCCCTTGGTGCCCAGCACCGGCCTCTGCTCCACCTGGTAGTAGACCACAGGCCCATCGTTCAAGTAGGGTTGGTCGCCCACCGCCGAGGCCGCCTGCTCCGAGCTGTCGGTGAAGCAGAGGACAGACGAGCCCGGAGGTAACTGGGCTTGGATAAGGATGGGAGAGGCGAGACCTGGGCACAAACCCTCTGGCACGGCCAGGGGCTCCTCCAGGATGCAAACGCCCAAGCTCTCCACACCAGAGCCGTTGCTGGAGTCTTCCTCAGCCTTCAGCCTCTCCAACTCCTCCGCTGTTTGCAGGTGCATGACGGCCGTCTCGTTCTCCGCCATGAACTCCTGGAAGTCCTGCGTTTCAGCCGGCTGCGGCCCCAGCCAGTCGCCGGCAGAGCTGTGAGCTGCGGCCGCCTCCTCCTCTGGCGCCAGTGGCCGCCCGCCCTGACGCTTGTTCTCCAGCTCCAGCTTCATGATGGTGTGGAGGTAGTGAGTCCGCACCCGGATGGGATTGAATTCGATCCGACCGGCCATGTTACCGCAACCGTCCCGGGAGCAGCCGCAGGGGAAGGACATGCGATCCACCTGGCAGGGAGATGGAGACGTGGCAGCTCCAGGATCCCGGAGAATCCCTCCCTAAAGCCTAAAATCCACCCTGGCACTGCCTGACGTCAGGAATTTGGCACTGGGGGAAGTTTTTCCCCTGTGAAGTGTCCCCAAAACACGGCTGGAGCTGCACCCTGATCCCTCCAGGATCAGCCAGCACCCAAGGAGTATGGGCACAGCGGCACCAGCACAAGCCCCGGCAACCCGGTTTCGCCCCCGGCATCTCCTTCCCTGACTCACCTGGCATTTAATCCCTGCCTGGCTGCAGGCGCAGGCCTCTGGGTCGCAGTAGAGGCGGCAGTCACAGCCGCACTCCTCCCGGGACAGGCGGATGGCCCGCAGCTCCTGCTTCTCCTCGGCGTCGATACGGTGAACGCCGGAGGCTCGCAGCAAAGCTCGGCGGCGTTTGGTGGGCAGCGGCTGCAGAAAGAAATAGTCGTCCACCTCCACGTTCTCCACATCGATGTCGTCGTCCGAGACGTCCTCCAGCGTCAGGCCGTCTGCCTCCTCCGACTCCACCGTGCCGTTCTTGGTGAGCTGCGGGGCGGTGGGGCAGAGTCAGTGCCCAGCCGGGGGGATGCTGAAGCCCGGTGATGAGGCAGGAGGAAGGATGTACATCCCTCCATCTGGCTCCTGGTCCCCCATCAACCACCCCCCACCCGGCTCAGAGCCTTCCCCGGCCCCCCAGCACCAAGCAGGGTCCAGCACGGCGAGCTGAGCCTGGCACAGCCCTGTGCCATTCCCCCCAGTCACACTGTGGGATGGCTTGTAGTAGTTTATAGGAGAAGGGGGGAAAAAATGTAAATAATAAAAGAATTCAGAGCAGAGAATCCCTTTTCTGGCTTTCCTCTGCTACAGTGCCCTGCAAATAGAGAGCTAAAAGGAGGTTGCTGCTGCTTAAAATATCAGGGTCCTGGGAGAGCGGTGGCAGCAGTGGAGCTGCAGAGCAACTTTCCCCGAAAGCAACAGCGGGGCCAGAGCCGGATCCTGCAACATGCCTTCACCTCCCTGCTCGGGTCCTTCAACCTCCCTACCTCCCCACACACTCGGATACTCCCAAATCTTGGCACTGAGGATAAACGGGGGTCCCCAGCCCTCTGAGAGCCAGCACCTGCGAAGGCAGTGGAGGGAGAGGTCCATAGCCTCCTGAGGCTGGTGGAAAAGCCTATGTTTAAAAAAAAATATTAAAAAATAAAGAAAATAAAGAGGTGGCCAGCTGGATTTGCATCCCTTTGGCCAAAGGGGGCTGTCATGGAAGCGGGAGCCCATCACAGGCTCTGCAGAGCTCCCCACCAGGCAGAGCCCAGCCTCTGGGCAAGGCCCGAGGGCGCAGACCCGGCAGTGGCAAACTGGGGACAGGTTGGAAAACAGGCAGAACCACCCAAGATTCTCATCATTCCCCCGACGCAGCCCTGCTGCCTCCTCCCAGACTGGAATTTCTACTGGCACAGACCTGGCGAGGTTTGGCTGACAGCTCTGAACCCAGCACAGGTTGATGCTGCCCAGCCAGCCCTGCAAGCAGGTGCAGCATCGACACAAAAAAAGAGGTAAAAAAAATAAAAAGGAAGAGTTTAGTGGCGATAAATCCATCCCCAGTCAGTGTGAAAGGGCAGCCTGGATCTCTCTCCTCCAACCTGGCTTATGCTCAAGTCCACCAAAGCTCAGGGAGGTGTTTCCCAGCTGTGATTTCACGAGTGACACCCCGCTTCCCCGGCAATACCTTCATTTTCTTGGCGTGGAGTTTCTCTTCCTTGAGGTGCTCCCGTAGGATCTCCCGGTGATTCACCTCCTGCTCCTGGGCGAACTCGCAGAGTGTGTAGCGGCGGACGGAGTTGTGGCGTTGGGCCATCCCCAGGGAGCTGCCGCCCTGGCTGGGAACGCTGGTGAAACCCTGGCGCCGGGCGAAGTAGTAGACGGTCACTTGGTCGAAGCGGACATTCTTCCTGCGAAGCTGCTTCTGCCGCTTCAGGATGGAGGTGGCTGCAGGGGGGAGGGCAAAGGCAGAGAGGGGCTGTTAGAAGCAAAAAAACCCACAAAGACCTGCTGCCCCACTGGAAAGCGGCTTTTCTGCTAAGCCCCTGAGCCCTCGGGTTCCCAGGAGCAGGTTGAGCTCGTGCTGGTGGCCCTGAGCTGGCTTTGGGTGACGGCTGCATCTGCACAGGCCACGCTCTTACCTCCGACGCCACCAAGACCAACCCCACTGATCCTCGTACCCCTACAACATCATCACCCCGTTCAGCCACCAAAATATTTCAGTCGGGGCAAATGCTGGGAGGGGGATAGAAAAGGTCCAGGATAGACCTTGGACAACCCATTTGGGGACTAATATTTGAAATTCCCTGGGGTCTAGCGTGACCCATGCTCACGGGACAGGCGAGCAGATCTCTGCTCATCACCCCAAACAGGCTATAAGGGATGACGAGGGGAAGAGCGGAGCCAGTCCCACATCCAGGTGCCCCATCCTCAATGGCAGAGGTACCCAGAGGCTGGATACATGGCCGGTGACCATCCCAGACCACTCACGTATGAAGCCGGTGGAGCTGGAGGGGTTGACGCTGTCACAGCTATCGGCGCTGTCGCTGTTGGAGATCTCGTCATCCGAGTTGGAGCCCGGTGAGCCCACATCCACATCCTCACACTTCCTCTTGAGGCCGGCACTCGCGATCGCATCCATTTGGCCGTGGTTCGCATGGAGAGCCGGCCACTGGAGCTGCCAGCGGGCTCACCGTGCTCCTGCGGAGAAGCCAAGAAGCTGTAACGGCATTTCGGCTAAGTCAGCATCGCTCGGGATAACCAGGAAAGGTAACTAGCGGTGTTCCCCAGGGGCCAGTACTGGGTCCAGTCTTGTTCAATGTATTCATCAACGACCTGGAGGAGGGGACAGAGTGTACCCTCAGCAATTTGTGGATGACACAAGACTGGAAGGAATGGTTGACATGCCAGAAGGCTGTGCCACCATCCACCGAGACGTGGACAGGCTGGAGAGTTGGGCAGACAGGAACCTCATGAAGTTCAACAACAGCAAGTGTAGGGTCCTGCACCTGGGGAGGAACAACCCCACGCGCTGGGACGGGTTAGGGGTTGACCTGCTAGAAAGCAGCTCTGCAGAGAGGGACCTGGGAATCCTGGTGGACAACAAGTTGCCCACGAGTCAGCAACGTGCCCTTGTGGCCAAGAAGGCCAATGGACTCCTGGGGCGCATTGAAAAGAGCGTGGCCAGCAGATGGAGGGAGGTCATCCTGCCCCTCTCTTCCGCCCTGGTGAGGCCACATCTGGAGTCCTGTGTCCAGTTCTGGGCTCCCCAGTTCAAGAAGGGCAGGGAACTGCTGGAGAGAGTCCAGCGGAGGCTACGAAGATCATCAAGGGACAGGAGCATCTCT
>VFFE01007817.1:222241-247781 GCA_008921705.1 Burhinus oedicnemus
TGGGAAAAAAAAAAAAAAAAAAAGAATAAAACTATTACTGATGGTGGCAAGAGTCAGAGTCGGGGGAAAAAACTAAAATAAACCATTTGCAGGTTTTGTTCAATTTTTCAGTGGGGATAAAAGCCCAAGGAGGGGATTTGGGATGGCGAAAGAAAAAACTTGACTCAAATATTGTGAGGAAGGGGCCATGCGACCCCAAATCCTCTCCTTTCTGTTATTAAACCACACCAAAAGGAGCTCAGCTAAAAATACTGGTATTTTCCATGTCAGCCCTCGCTGGAATTGCCTTTGAGAGCAGGGAGGGGTTCCAGAGAGAGACGGGACTCCTGCGATCATGGATGTCAAGAACCTCCCGAGACAGCCAGTCCAGCCGTGACACTCCAAGATCCGACTGGGAAAACCAGCCACCTCGAAGCTCATCCAAGGTTGATTAATGAGCCCAGATCATCACGAGTAATTAATGCTGTCGTGCTGCAAAAAAAACCCCACGCTCCTGGTTTGTGGGTTCCCAGCTTTCAGGAGAGGAGGAAGGGTGGGAGCATCTCGGGGTGAGGGATGTTCTGTGGTCCCCAAAACTCATTTGCCAACGCCGATGGATCCGCCACCATTGGTCCAGCTCCCACTAACGAGTTTCATTTCACCTCCTGTGACTCCAGCATCGTCTCTGATGATCCTCCATCCACATCGGATGTGCTGCTGGGCGGCTCCTCCATCGCAGCTTGTCCAGGCAGAGACTGACATAGCAATTCTGGAGCGACGAGCTGTTTGATTTCCAGATATTCAGAGTAATTAGTAATTATCAGGCGAGCATCCTGCAGATTTTGTGATCCTCTGGGCATCCTACGGATTTTGTGATCGCTCCTGAAAATCTCAAATGGATCAAGGGCTCCAGGACCGAGTAACTCAGAGGATGCTCAAAATTTCCTCCTTGTATTTCCTCCCCTCTATAAACTGCTTTAACCACAACCCTCAAGCATTAATTTTTGCAGGGAGGCTGGCTGAAATAAGTTGCCTTTAAAATAAAAAGAGCCAAAAGCAGATCCTGACAAAACCTCCCAGGCTTTTGTGGTATCAGAGGTGTCAAATACAGGATCATGGGATTATTTCAGCAGCCAGACAAGGAGAGGCTGGGAATGATACGCAAGAAGGAAGAAAATAGAGAGAGAGAGAGAGAGAGAGAGAGAGAGAGAGAGAGAGAGCGCGCGAGAGCAAGATCCCCGGGCTAAGCAGCAGACCACTGGGCATCAGAGAAGCATCCCGACCACATCCTAATGGATGTATTTAAGATCGGTTCGCAGCGTGCGAGATAAAGCCAGAAAAATATAATCGAGGAATAACCGAAGGAGCCCATTTTATTCTGTTGCAGCACCCGGCGTCTCCTGGGAAGGCGACGCTGGAGTGCAAAGGCAGTTGGAAGGAGCCAGGCTGCAATTTCACATTCTCCCCAGCTCCAGAGATAAGGACGGCTCCCAACATGATTTCAATGGGAAAACGTCTCGCCCCAGAGTGAAACCCACCCAAAAAGGGGTTTCCCCTCCGGCAGTCGCCCCCTGGCTCAGCTCTCTCCCTCGTTACCCATTACGCAGCAAGATGAGCATTGCCAGGATGACACGGCAGCATCGCTGCGGACCATCACGCCGCGATGTCGGGGGGAACGTGCCGAGGTGCCCAGCAACCCCCGCCCGTCACAGCCCCGTAGCTGTGCAGAATGAAACACACTTAGGCGCTCCCCGGGAAGTGGAAAAGCAGCTCCTGCCATCCCCCCAAAGCCCCCCTGTGGCATCCGGAAAAGCCCCAACCCCACCAAGGATGTGGAAACAGGGAGTTTATTGCCCAGGCAATTTAAACAGAAACCCACAGGGAAGCCAAACCCTCGCTCCACGCTTCCTCCGAAGAGCAAATAAAGCAGCTCACCTCTTCAAGGACGGTCACTGGGACAGGGAGCCCCCAGGGCGGCAGAAGGGCTTCAGGTCAGGTTCGGCACCACTTGGGAAGGGTCCAGCACGCTTGAGCATGTGGCCGGACACACCAGAACATGGAAAACCTGCTCCGAGGGGGAAAAAATGAAGCTCACGCTCGATAATTGCTGCAGAATTAAACCAGGAGCCAGCAAATACGGTCAGATCCGGGGGCACCTCCACCTGCACGCTGCCCAGTGCGGAGCTCGCTGCTCCCAGTCTGTGCTCCTGTAGGATTCCGGCGTTATCCCAGGGCAGGAATTAGGGCAGAAGCTCATATTGACGAGCCCAGAAATGAGATGAAATAATTTCCACCCCAGACGGAAGGGCCGGCTGCTTGGCCACTGGGAAGAGTTCAGTAAGTCAGCTCGTTTACAAATTAGTCGTTATCATCAGAGGTTTTCCCCCAGGATCAGCCTCCGCAGCTGACGGATCTGCTGGGCTGTGATTTGGGGACGCTGCAGCCAGTGGCCGTGCTGGCGAGCTGAGTCCAGCCTGGGCTGGTCTTTACACCACTGGCACTCCAGCAAGTGACCGGCTTCGTGTTTTTACGACAAACGGCAGAAAATTCAGTTTCCTCTTCTACGCTGCTGCTAACGAATGCAGCTAACGAATAAATCTAGGCTACAGCTCCCACAGCTCGAGCACCACCGGCACTGGAGCCTGCGCTTACACAACCAGCATCACAGTCAGTAGTGATGGGGCTAGAGCCCCAAATCACCCCGTTGTGCCCGCTGAAGGTGGGCAGATCTCCCCATGCCGTTGCCCGACCTCCTAGGGAGGGTCAGGCAGGTCCCAAAAAACACCACTTGGTCACAAAAAAACCCCACTCAGTCCCTTTGCCCATCACCAGAATCAAGTCATAAGGGTGGGTCCACCCCACGTCGCACATGGTGGCTCCACAGAACACCTTGATACAAAGACCTTGAAGGTGAGGGTGACCCTAAAGGTGAGGGCAAGGGAGACCTTGAAGGTGAGGGAGACCTTGAAGGCAAGGGAGACCCTGAACACCAGGCCAAGGAAGATACTGAAGGTGAGGGCAAGGGTAGGGCACTAGGAGAACACTGCCATGGTTGTCCCACTGGTCCCGCTCCTCCTGAGGGCGAGCGTAGGGTTGTTGACCTGAACCCTTGCTCCTGAATGCTCTTCTCACCTTGGTGAGAGGGGCAAGACCTCAGGTGCCAGCTTACACAGGCTCCCTGCAGACAGTGGCTGTGGTTAAGGACACCTGGAGGCTCTGGCCATCCCACACCACGAGGAGACCGTGGAGCACCTGAGCTCGTGGGACCCCAAACCACTGGGGTCATCTCCACCCCCTTGGCTCCTACTGCAACAACCCCAAGGAGGGTCAGGGCCACGGCGCAGTGAGGGCTGGGCAAGGAGGAACCTTCTCCACCACGGGATGGTGGGGGTCCCACCACTGCTCACCAAGAGGGGGGAATCTTCTCAGCCTCCTCCTCACCTCCCAGTGCCAGCGGCAGGGGCAGCCCCCCCCTGCAACAGCCCTTCCCCACCATCGGGGACACTGGGCCAGCACCTCCATGATGGCTCCTCCTCCAGACCAATGCATCCCACCATCACCAGCTCCATCCCACCACCCCACCACTATGGGGCTTCACAGGGGCCCCTGGAATGGCCCCCTCAGCCCTGCATGACTCCCGTATCCCCTACACTCTGGGCCACCCACCCTGTATAGGTGCCCAGCTAGAGGACAAAGCAGCTATAAGGGCACCCTGTGTCTTCCACAGGGCCCTTGGATATAAAAGCCCCCCCAGGTACAGGAGAGGGGACAGCATCAGCCACAACGCCCCCCCCCCCATCCCCTACAGCCCCCCCTAAATATAAGGGTGCCCCACACCCCTTACAGGCCCCCAAAAGCCAGGAGAGAGGAGAGCCCCAGCTGTAAGGGCTCCCTACATCCCCTAGAGGCCTGCAGCTGTAGGGGTCCCTCACATGCTCTATAGGCCCCCCGTCCCCTGCAGGCCCTCAGCTGTAAGGGTCCCCCATATCCCCTACAGGTTCTCCAAATGCCAGGGGGACCCACACCCCCTATAGGCCCCTGCACCCTCTACAGCATCCCCTCCCCCAGCCAGAAAAGGCTCAGACATCCCCTATATGCTCCCCAGCTATAACACCCTCTATAGCTCCCTCTCCCCCCAGCTGGAAAAGGCCCCCACATCGCCTATAGGCCCCTGCACCTTCTATAGGCTCCCCAGTGAGAAAAGGCCCCTGCATCCCCCATAGGCCCCTGTATTCTCTGTCTGCCCCCCAGCTGGAAAAGGCCCCCGCATCCTCTATAGGCCCTCGTGTCCCCTTATAACCCCCCAACTAGAAAAGGCCCTCGCACCCCCTACAGGCCCCCCATAGCTATAGGGCCCCACATCCCCCACGGGCCGCCCCAGCCCACCAGGGCGCGGGAGGGGCGGCGTGGAGGGACACCCCCCCCCCGTACCCCTCCCCTTCCACTCACCGGGTCCCCCCGGGCGGGGCGGGGCCGGGCGGGGCGGGGGCGGCTCCCGGGGGCGGCTGAGCGCGCGCTGGGGCTGCGGCCGCGCGGACCCGCCCCGCCGCCGCTCGCCGACAACAATGGGGCCGCCGACCCTGCGCCGCCCCTTATATAGCCCGCGTCACGTGACCGACACGCCCCCTCCGTCCCCGCCCGCGCCGCGGGGCAGGCTGGGAAAACGAGTCCGGCGGAGGGGGAGAGGCTGCGCGGCCGCGGGGCACGACGGGAAATGTAGTGCGGAAGTGGAGATGGAAAGGCCGCGGGTTTGGGGCTGGGGGCGGGCCGGGCCCGGAGCGGTGCCCTCCGTCCCCGGCGGGACCCAGCTCAGGGTCTTGGGGGCTCCGCAACCACCTCCCCGGGGCTGGGGAAGGGCTTGAAGGGGCTGGGAGGGGAACAGGGGAGCCCCCCAGACCTGCCTCCGGGGGGGGCTGCAGGCCTCAGCCCCCGCCTGGAGGAGAGGGGGAGGCCGAAAGCTGCCCGGCGGCGGAGTCTAGACAAGAGATTAACGAGGCTGGAAACAGCAGGAAGAGGCCAAAAGCGCCTTATTTTAGCAATAATTGACCAGCTGCAGCTCCGGCAGTGGGGAGCCCACATGGCAGCTCCTCACGGGGGATGGGATGGGGATGGGGCCGGCCGTGGCCTGTCCCGCCTCGGGGGACCCCTGGCAGGCAGCCCCCCGCTCCATCCTCTTCCTCCCCACGCTCCCACTGCCCGGCTGGGCAGGGCTGAGGGACCCGCTCCAGGGAGAGGGGTCTCCCCGCTCCGTGCTACTCACGTACTCACCTCGGCAGCCCCTCCAACACATTCCTCCCCAGGAGAGCTCAGCCAGCCACCGCAGCGCTTCCCCCCCCGGATTACAGATTAGCTGAGTTACTAACTAATAAACAGGTCAAGTTATAGGATTAAAAAATCCTCTTCATTCCCCCCCACTTCAACCCGTTTGTCTCCTCCCTTGTTTCCAGCCAGCAACTGGGGCTGGAGAAAAGACTGGCCTGTTGCTACCCCCTCCATCTGGGGGCTTTCCTTCTCTTCCCAGAGCCACCACGTGCCACAAATCACTTCCTCGGCATTTTCCTCATTCAATAGGTTAAAATCGGCCGCACACACCCAGCAACATCAATATAAAGAGTTCACCAAGCCCATATCACTACTGTACAGGTATACTAAGGCGGAAAAAAACCCAGCATTAAAATACGCATCTTCCCAAATCACCGGTGGTACCAAAGCACATAGAAAAGGTGAGCGGCCGATCACGAGCCCCTCTGCCCACAGAACCAGCAGTCTGACTGCCCTTTGGCATTCATGGGGAGAAGCGAGCAAAATTATTCAATTCTTTTAATGACTTTTCTTGGCATCTTCGCCCCTGACCAATTTACAAGGCTTTGGCAACTCGGGGCAGGACCTGCAGCAGCTCAGGGGGTGCGCGCAGCTCTGCTCCGGGGCTAGAGAAGCGACCAAGCGGTCTCCTCCTCCCTGCTGGAATTACCAGCCAGAGGCTTTGGTCCCCCGAGTTCGTGCAGCGCTGGGCAAATAAGCTCAGGTGGAGGATCCTGGATCCTGCCAGCACTTGGCTGCAACCGCTCCCAGGTTTAACCTCTGGATCCTCTGGTTCCTCACGAACCCTGACCCTACCCAGTTCTGGATGCAGCTGAGAGGTGATTTTGGGAGTGATGGGGAGCCACCGCAGTCCTGAACAACTGTTTCAGGGAGCTGCTGACCTACATCCTGCCTCCAGCGCTGGAGCGAGAGCAAGCCAAGCAGTGTCACAGGTGATGCCGAAGGGAGACAGGGACGCTACGGGGTGTTTGCACCAGGACAGAATCACAAGCAGCAGCTGCGGGACCTTGGCCAGTGCAAATGAAGGATGGGAAGCTTTGACCAGGACTGAACCAGCTCTAATTTGCGTTAGGTATCTTGATCGCATCTCCAAGACGACGACAGCTGGCCGAGGAAGATGGCAACAGAATCCTTTATGGCTTACAAACACAGAAGAGCACCCGGAATTCTAGCAGCAGGGACGTGGCCGTCACAATTGTCACATCCACCAGTGCCTTCGCTCACCCCACAGACCCTCCCCGGCCTGAGCCAGCACCTATATCACCTGCCTTGGGCTGGATCTCGTTGCAGCCTTATTTAAAAATAAAAGCCCTGCTTTATGTTGTAATTTTCCCCTATTTTTTTTTAGCTAAACACGTCCTCGGGTAGTGCTGATGGTTCAAGGCAGACGTTACCCCAGGCATCTCACTCTCTGCTAGGGGATCTTATGGATGGGGAATAGGATCACAGCAGGGCAGATCCTTCACCCCAGAGACTTCACTGCAGTACCGGAAACCTGCACAGAGGCACTTTTGTCACCATCAAGTCCAACAGCTTTCAATAACCCTTTGAACTTGCTGTCCACCTCCTCCTTAGTGCACGCAGGGCTGCACCAACGCTGGGGCAGCCACGGAGGCTGGGCAGGGGGATGCGGGAGCAGAAAAATGAGGCAGCAGGTAGGCATAGCTCAAAATTTTCAGGATAGCTAAGCCTTTTTTTCTCCCTAAAACACGCAAAGAACAACCCCACAGACCCAAGCTAGTCAGCTATTTCTTTATCCAACTCCGCTTCACTCCACATTTTTGCTTCAGCTTTATACAACTAAATGTGTATATGTATTTCCTGATGACCTTACACTCAACAAGGGAAGAAGGATGGTACCGCAGCCTCACCCACACAGCCAACATCATTTTCGGGGTGGGTGGAGAAAAATGAAGTCACCACCTTTGTCTAACAGACATGTTGTAATATTAAATGAACGCTTAACAAAATCGTTTAAGAAAATCCCTCCCAGCCCTAGCCTACCACTCCATCAGCACAGTACATAGCGTATTTGAGACCTGCTCAGCTCAGCACGTGCCCGAGGGCCAGTTAGCTTTATCGGGCTAGTTTAATTCATGTTCTCTTGCCAGTCTGCCAGCGTCACGGGAGCTGAAAAGCAGAGCACGCTTGCCATAGGAAGAGCCCTCACGCAGGTTTTAGGTCCCAATGGCAAATTTCTACCGAGAGCTACACAAGTGCGACCTGGTAACTTCAAGCCTCAGAGCTCCAGCAATGAAGCAGCACGTTACCACCAATGGCCACTTGGATGCCGTCAGAGCAAGGAGGTCCCCTGCAAGAAAGACAGCCGAGTAACCAACAGCTCGGGGTCTTTCCAGAGGGTGCCCAGGAGTTTCCAGATCTCTGTTCGTGTCCTTGTGCTGGAAGTGAAGGATCTTCATGCACGAAGAGAGGATCACAGGTGTTCCTCATCCCGTCCTCTCTATTTTAAGATGATGTGGTAGCTATCATTGGTTTCAGCTGCAAAAGAAGCAAACCTCACAAGCCACTCGCAACAGCAAAGGAATCCGCTGGGTTGAGCGGATCTGATACAAGAGCTCCCCAAGAAGCACAGAAGGGAAATACAAGATGCAGCCTGGGCATTTACGCACCTTTCATGGTGTCCAGAACAAAACAGGATTCATCTTGGAAGTTCTGTATCATCTGAAAGAAGACACAAAAGCCAGCTTAGTCTGAGGCTGTATTTAAACACAGCAGAAGTGCTTCACAGCCCTAAGTGAAGGCTTTGTGTTCTGCCGTTCAGTGATGGGCATAGATCTGCAGTAGTGAAAGGGACAGAAGCCACTCAGGCAGGAGCTTAGGGCTCTAGGAGGTAGGAAAGGCACCAGCCATAAATATTTATTCCTTCCTCCAGCTCTCCAGAACTGAAGGTCTGAACCAGCAAGCTGATAAGTGAAACCATCGGATTCCGGGATGCAGGTATGAAAGCAAAAGTCCTCCCACAGCAATTGCCCTCCCTGTTTTTACAGCAAAGCTAGATGAAACCCGAGCATGAAGGAGGAGGGTGTGCATGCAGCCTGGACTAGCTCAAGGAGAGCTGTTCATGCCTGATAAACCTCACGGGTGTAAGTGAGGTGCCCCTTGCAGCAGAGCAGCATCCCCAGACTTCAATGATTAACTCCCAATCTTTCGGAAATTGGAGGCGATTGAGCAGGTCCTTTCCTGAAGACCTGCCCAGGGGACCCATTCCCCCACAACCTCCACAGAAGAGCTCAGAGCACAGACACGAACCAGCTGAAGCAACCCAGCGCAAGAGGTCAAAAATAAGGAGTACCCAGAGGCCATTACCTCATCACTGATCAGCACGTGTATCCCCGTCGGACCTTGCTTGTAAATCTGGCTGATCTGTTGGGAAGAGATGCTGAAGAGCTGGGCCAGCTTTTCTGTGAGTTCCACTGCCGTCAGTTCCTCCAGATAAATAGCGTGGTACACTGCGAGGAGAATAACTATTATAGCTAGATGCGAAGCGCAGCTTTGATGTCTACACCATGGATGCAGAGATGCTTCAGCTAGTGCCATGTATGCTAGCCTAGGGAGTGGGTGGTCAGAGAAGAACCACAAGCAGGCTGCTCTCTGCCCAGGAACATCACAGCCTCACTGGGAAGGGACTGCACAAAGCCCATCTATCGAGTGTTGCTTTTCAGCAGGTTAAACACCCACTCTGCTGCACCCGACTCACGCAGCTATCGTCTTTCCAAGCCCAAGCTGCTAAATCCACGTGTAGCATGTCTCTGGTGTCTGTTCTTGCTACACAGATGCAGCGTGCCCTGAGCTACATAAGCATCAGCTCCACAGTAACTTGGTTGTCATCAGTCCTGCAATGCTTGCTCTGTATTTATGCAGTCCTTGCCCCAAAAAACCTTCTATTTTGACTAGCATCAGCCGAGCAGTGTTCTGTACCGTTCCTGGCGGTTTTCAATCCCAGTGGGATGGAAATGCCACCCTAGGAGCTCCCCAGATCTCCCCCTGTTCCCCCACTCCCACAAGGCAGGTCCTGGGGGTAAGCGAGAGGATCCGAATTGGAGCAGGGCAAGGAAAGGACGAGCCATTTGGTTTTGCACTTGCCGCTCCAATCACGGAGGTGGATAAACTGGTGCCTGGCTGCTCCACAAATGTAGGTCACTCATTGTTGTCTGGACAATGCTGGATTCTCGCAGGAGCCATCATTTGTCAGCTCAGAGCAGGCAACATGCCGACAGTCAGATTCTGCTGCCACCCATTTGGTAGGCAAGGAGAAAAATCAGCTGGGAAAGACGAGGGCAAGTAAAAAGGGTTCACCATGATCTTTTGGCACCCTTGCCAAAGGAAAGCGTGTACAACGCCTTGGTTTGTGTACAGAGCCTGCATTCGGTTGCAGGTGAGCTCGCACATGAGCTTTCTGCCTCCTTGTAGTGAAGAGACAAGAATGACGGCAGCCAACACGAAGCGTAGCAGCTGAAAGCAAAAGCCACAGACCCTCTTTTGAGCCGCTGTGCGGGCTCAGTGGCCTCTGATAACACAAGCAGCCCTGGCTGTGAGAGGCACCTTTTGTCAGCCCAAAACCCACCGGGGGCAGTGGTGTGGGGATGAGGGGATCGGAGGCAACTGGTGCTGAGCACCCCTAGGTGGCAGCAGCAGGGCTGGAAACAGCCCCCACCGCATTTCTGTTTGCTGAACCCCCCCCCGGCTGTGATTTTCCCCCATCGCACTGTCGGCAGCAGCCCAAGCCACATGCCCCCAGCCCTTCGAAGCCCTTACCAAAAAAAGTACTGGTTACTGTGTCCCCGTCCTCGTGTTTCTGCTGGAGGTCCCTCAGCTGCTGGGACTCCTGACACACGTAGATGGTCAGTCTGGGCCGCACCATCCTACAGACAGAGCAGTGAGTGAACGTCATCAGATTTGCTCAAGGACACCTCTAGTTCCTGACACTTTGCCAGCGCTCTTCCCTCCCCAGTATCCTCAGAAGGAAAAGAGGACATCGACAAACTCATCTTGAAGCAAAACCATCACGGTTGTCCCCACCTTGCTGATGCAGCAAAGGTTTTTGCAAGAAGGGGATGAAGTCGGCATGGGGACATGATGCCAGCTGGCTACCAAGCAGCTAAATCAGATGGTGCACTCCCGAGGACAGAGTAGCCACCGGTCAGACTGAGCTCTGCTGGTAACACGCACCCTCCTTCTCATTCAGAGTCTCATTTTGTAGTGCAAAAGCCAGCATCATCTCCCGTCCTTCATGCCCTTCTCTCCAGCACAGCCCAACCATGTTTACCCGCTATCTCCCGAGCCATCGGAGGCAGTACATTAACCCCCTGGAATGCTTCCCACCCATGCTGCCCCATATCAGAGACCGGCGCCGATGTCTCCCCAGACCTTCCCTCCAACATCCAGCCCACCCTGTGCCTCTCCACCCGGCTGCAACGGTGCCTTCTGAAATGTTCCAGCTCAGATAGGTCAATTAAACACCAGTCCCTGCTTCTTCAGGGAAGGGTGCAAAGGAATATTCCCTTTCCAGTAAGGTAATTCCACTGAGAGGCTGTTCAGAGGACGGAGGAAACAAGTAGTGTATCAGCAGGACTTTCTGGCTTGTGGCTATATTCAGTGACACTCAAAGAGTAAGATCATTTCTAACGCTTCTCTCCCACATGGATTTTCTTCCCCAAATTGTCTCTGGAGCCGTTACCCTGCTGGCTAAGTTATCAAATTTGACTCAAAGAGGTTCAGGAAGGTTAATGAAACTCTGTTTTCTCTAATAGCAAGAGCCAAGCAAACAGGCTAAACCAAATACAATTTACCTACCATCCACGATCAGCTTTTAAGCAAACAACATACCGTCCTTTTAATGCATTGAAGAGCCTGATGCCATCTGCAGGGCCGCAGATCTGGATTACATCTTCTCTGGTCAGCTTCAGTAAGTCTGCACCTACAGTTTTAAAAATCAAAGGGAGAAAAAGTCACACAATCCAGCCCAAAGTGTCCGGGATGGGGGTCTCTGGGCACCACAGCTGTGCTGGCTCCCCGTCCTCCCACTTGCAGAGCTCAGCCCATTCCCAAATTGTTTCTGCCTTCTGCTAACAACACCCCTCTGCTTCCCCCCTGAAGGACACTCGCAAGAGTGTTTTTGCAGGCTGGTTTTGCAAGAGTGTGTTTTGATACAACCCTGGGTCCTGCCTTATCATTTACAGCCGGCTATCCAGCGCCTCGGTGACCCTGGATAATGGAGACCGTATCACCGGGAAAGGAGAGGAAAAGAAATGCTTCGCCTTTATTTACACACAGTGCTTTCCCCCAGATCAGCATTTCTCAGCTTGTTTTAAGATTGGAGGGTGCTGCGAGCTCTTGGAAGAAAAACCACCCCAGTCCCCACTATTTTGCCAGTTGAAAGCGAGGTGAGAAACAAAGAACACAGCTTTCAGGAAGCCAAGTTTTATTGTGTTACAAAAAAGATGAGACTTTAAAACACATTTATATTTGCAACGGTAACATGAAGATGGCCTCAGGAGCAAGAGGAGGCAGAGCAACTCGGCACAGAGAAGGGACAGACACGGAGGGGATGTCATAACCTACCTGAGAAGTTTCTGAAAAGCCGAGAAAAAGTGGAGAAGCGGTTTCGGTGCAGCCACTGCTGGGCCTCCTGGGGTGTGCTGGTGGGCAAGAGGTTCTGAAACGTAGGAAAAGAAGGGTCACAGCCTCAGAGGTGATGTGGAAGCCACTTCCAGTGAGGAACGAGCACAGGTCAGCTCAGTCACTGTTTATAATCAGAGTCTTAAATCAAGACCTGAGTGCACCAGGCTCACAGCACACGCACACAATAAAGGCTGCAGCTTGGACAGGTTTTGGTTTAAAAGGTTTCAGAGGGACAGAGAAAGAGGAAGGAAGCAAAGGGGAAAGCACAGTGAAGATCAAGGCAATAAGTAAAAGTCACAGCGAGCTACAAAAAGCTTGCTCACAGCTCCGCATTGCCGTACTGGACATTTTTCACCCTGTCACCTCTTTTCCAAAGGAATTAAAAAGAAGTTGTAACTCCTCAAAGATGTTAAACTAGAGCAGTCTCTTCCCCAACAAACTACAGCCACCCATAAACCCGCCCCCACTCCATCCCAAAATCCCGTTTTCTGACCTGTGCACCATCCTTACCACAAGCATAAGCTCTGAGGTGTGACTTACATCTGCGATCGGAGGGGGTGGCTCGGGCTGATGGTTTGGAGAGCCATTGCTAGGTTGGGGAAAAGAGTCAGACAGAACAGAACACAAAGTCAGTGCCGCTCTTCCCTGTCCGGCACGGGATTGTGGCAGGCAGCAACCACCACCCTCCAAGTCCCACAACCAAGAGCACTGAAACACAGGGGCACAGCAGCAACACCGTCATCATTCCAGCGCAATACTTCGCAAGAACGAATGGCTTATGTTGGAGCATTATCACAACAGGGAAAGGCAGAGCGAAGCAGGCTGGAAGCTGAACGCAGGGACAAAACTGCTGAGCAAATGCACGCAGGTTTCTTGTGCAAGAGCCGAGCTTTGCTGCAGCCAGGAGGGGTAACAGCACTCAGCTTCAAGGCTTTAATTTGATTTTCCCCTGCTGACACAGCCTCTGAGGCTGCTTCCACCCCTTGTACACCTTGGAACCAGGCCCTTCCTTTCGCTAGTGGTCACTGTCAGTTCAGACACATCAATCTCTTGTGAAGAAACCGATAGCCAGCCAGCATCTTCTCCGGACTTACCCTTCGCCAATGGAAAAACTGCTGTGGGAACTGTTGAAGCCAGGGGATGGTGCATTATTGACGTATGTTATCTCTGGCCAGGGAGAACACTAGAAAGGAAAGTCCAGAAAAGTCACAGGATTGCTTTGAACAGGCGCACACATCTGCTCTGGTCGGCACAGGTTAACAGCTATTTGCTGACCGACAACCGACTAGGAAATAGAATTAAAGAACAAAGTAGGGGATTAAAAGAAGCTATGCCAATTCACTGCAGACAGTCACAAAGCTCAAACTTAGCAATTCTTAAACTCAAAATGCCAAAAGTCACAAGATTCAAATGCAGTGAGATCTGTGATCTGGCACAGGGCTGACATACACAGCTCCCGCCAGCCTGGGCAGCTCCATGGAGCAAACCATGCAGCAGATTGAGCCTGAATCGGGCACTGACGAGCATCCCCGAATTCACCTGGGGCAGGACAAGGGCTCCCTCCCCAGGGCTGTTCAGCACTGACCCCTCAGACGATCGCATTTTAATAGACCAACACTTTTGACTAGCACAGGAAGGAAACAACAGGGTTTTCTGCCAGCTCACAACCTCAGTGGCCAGTTGCCACATGGGCAAAACAAAGCTTGCAGGGAGAGGTAAAAATCTTTTATTAGATGATCAGTGGGGAAAAAACATCACGTTTCCAGGCACAAGAGCCCTTTTTCAGGTCTAGTAAGAAACACCTCCTCTGCCTACAAAATTTATCTTGCTTTTGTCTTGCAGTTATTAACAATGTGGCCAAACGTTTCACAGCAGAACAGCCAGTTCCTTGCCACCTGCGAGCAAGGTATGCCAGGTTTTGTTAAAACAACAATGCCAGCTGCTGCATGAAAGAGCAACCCCACCTCTGTGAGTATCGTAGTTTCATAGGAAGGCTGGTATTTCTCTTTCTCATGAGGTGTTCGCTTCTCCATCTTTTCCCTGTCCGTCTTCTGCTTCCGATCAGCTCCTTTGGGCTGGAAAGGAGATATTCCTGTTAGAAAAGCAGCCTGGAAGGGTGGCCACAGACATTTGGATAGATATGCAAGAAATGTAAGAATGAGAAAAAGTGACTCGTTCTTCTACTCACCCACTTGTTGCTTTATAGACAGAAGAAGAGGAGGGCTGGGACTATCTGCGTGGAGGATTAACTACGGCGACAGCATCACTTCTGTAACAACCCCAACACCCTGACCTACCCACACCCCTACAAAGGGACCCAGAACATCTGAACAATGAGGTGAAACATTTTTTGGAAGAAACTTCTCCCGACAGCATATGCTGGCTCTAAGGGGACAAAGGCCAGTTTCTGGTGTCGCATATCTGAGCTGTGTCTTCTGCACCTTCATCAACCACTTTGAGAGGCGGCATTTCAGTAGCACAAACTGCATCAGAACACGAGAGCACTCAATTATGTGCTTGCCTTTGCCACGACCTTGAAAAACCGTGCACTCTCTCATATGCAAGATTACGATGATTTTACTTGCTGCCTTTATCAAATGCTCAAAGCCCTGGGGAAAGCAGCAAGTAAGAGAGCGTCTGTCTTTGTAACCACCAAAGCTATCCTGGTGCTCCCCTCGGCAGAACTCTAAGGAAATTCCCTTAAAACTTGGCTGTGCATCCTCTCTGCCTGCACTCACAAATGGAAGGAATTTGACCTTGGTGGACCAACACAGCTGCCTGCCAACATGCAGATGCCTCCTAAGTGGATGAGTGCATCCATGGCACTGGCGGGGAAGCTTTAGAAGTGCAAATACAGCTGGGTACCACAGCCCTCCCGCTCCCCCAGGCTCCAAATATCTTTTCCTCTGGACAGCAAAACTCAGACCTAAACAAGCTACCACCACGCTCGGAGCTGGGCGAGGAGGTGCTGCTTAGCTGTGGCTTGATTAGACAGTTTCCAGCATGCAAATCCAATGGTGGCTCTTATCTTTCCATGGTCAGCGCTGCTGCCTCTGGCAGCTAGAAAGGATCTATGCTCCAGACACTGATGAGCATGGGTAAGGGTGTCAGCAGCTATTCTGAAAGCACCAAAATGCTCCCAGCTTTGAGTGGCAGAGTGGAGAAAGGAAAGAGCAGGGCAGGAGCTCAAATCACGTTAACCCGCAAAAGACACCCTGTGGCAAAGAGACCTCATGCAGGCGCAGGGAAACACATGCACGGTGTTGAGTCTGCCACCTAAACAGCAGCCCTGACCCCAGGAGAGCAGCTGCGTCAAACGAGCAGGAGATAAGGCCAAGACCATCAGAGACCATCCTCTGCAGGGAGACCATGCCCTGAAGCCACAGCTTCCCTGCTTTGGCTTTTCCTGGTTCAAGGTCATCAACCCATTCCCTGGCACAAAGAGCTGAAGCTCAGTAGAAACATGGAGCCAGATGCCTTGCAATCTCACTATCCTCTGGGTGCTTGTTTGCGACCAGCCTTATCCCTTAACTCCCAACTCCGCAGCCCTCTGCTTAGGCTATTTGCATCAAGATACCAGCCAGAGCTCAAACAAGCCCTAACAAATCACACCCCTGCCTTCGAAATGTTATAATCCAAATAGGCAAAAGAGAATGGAGGGAAGGGGAAAGATGCCAAGTTAACAGCAGCGGGGCACGCTGCCTGATATCCCACAGCAACTTCACGGCAGAACTGCAAAGCAGCACAGGCACCTGGCCAGGCAACCGACCCCGCTGCCTGCCAAGGACCCTAAAGGGAGAAGAAGAGAGGAGCCACGGACAAGATTTTGCAGAGTGTTACAGGGAGAACGGGGTAACGGAGGCGACCTCAGCGTACCAGTGTGGGCACAGCGTGCCCCCACTTATTCCCTGCACAGCCGCCCCCATGGCACCCAAGCACTTCTCAGCCACCCATGCCATCGTGCTGCCGTGGCTGCCATTGCCAGGTTGTGGCTTTGCGTTTCTGCAAACGATTTCCAACAGGGACCAGACGCCTGCACCACTGGAGAGGCTGGATGCAGATGGACCATCAGCAACAGGTAATAATAAAGCAAGGAGTTCAGACAAACACCAAAGCTCCTTGGAGGATCTCCCAAGCTGATAAGATTCAAGACTAAATGTGGAAGGTTTCAGACAGAGGCAACACAACCCACGTTCTCCCTGTACATCCCTGTACTGGTTTGGTAGCCTCAATGGCATCCAGACTCAATCGACAGAGAGGAACCAGGGAGCGAGTGGCAGTGCAAGACAAGAAGGACCGAGAGGCCCTTTTGCAGGCAAGCTCAGCCAGTCCTGCACTGTGGTTTACTGGGGCTGCAGCGTGAACTGGGACTGACTCCCACTTTGTTTCCTAGCGGGGAAAGGCCACCAACAAGCTGAGGTACCTTGAAGACTTTGATCTGGCAGCTGGCGGAGTGCAGGTGCTCTGTGTACTCCCCATTCTCGTTCTCCTTGAATGTGTCTATCTGGACCCGAAAGGGAACCCCCTTCTCTCCTCCGTGCTTCCGCATAGTGAACTCCGTGCTGATACAGTGAACCTGGGCGAAGGCAAGGCATCCTGCGGTTAGTAATTCTGCCACGTTCGGCTGACCATGCACTTCCCATTCCCCTCACGGGAGCCAGGACAGCGCTCACGTAAAGGGCAGCCCGGTGAGAAGGGTGAAATACAGAGCTGAGATGGGACCACACCAAGTACCCCCAGCATTAAGGGGTTAAGGGGATCTCACAGCAGAGGTGGAGCCACATTCTTTCAACAAGTTTTGCAACCTCTTAATGTTACAAGCAAGTCCCAGATCAGCAAGGCAGAGGGTTCAGCTGCACCAGCCTCCACACGCTGCAGCCTGTTATCCTAGGCAGGAGGGCCGGACTTCCAAGAGGTATTTTAGGCAGCTGGCGAGATGTGCAAAAGCATCTAAGCAAGATGGAGACCCAAATCACGAAGCCAGTGGGACCTAAACCGCCACAAAAATGTGTAAAACAACTTATTGGTGGTCAACTGTGCTTGTGCCTTGCTAACGCATGAGCTGCTGCTCTCTTGCATTGCTTGGGGCAGAAGGTAGGGTGTATTTTAGTTGACATCCTTCTACCACTGTAGCACCTGGCTGCTATTTCTGTGCTCCGAGTTGAAAAAAAGCATCTTCTCCCCCCACTTACAAAACTCATGTTTTCCCCCTAGACTCCCGCAAGAGGAGTTTCCCCACTTCTCTTTTACCTGGATGAACACAGAAGTCCTCTTTGAAGGATCCCATAGAAACTCCACTGTATTGAGTTGGGTTGGGTTTGCTCTAGGGTCAATGATGCCCACGGACATTGGGATATCTGTAGGGACACATACAGAGAACAAGCTGCCATTTGTAGTAGAAGGAGAAGGAAGAGATTCACAGGGAACATATGGAAGAACGAACCATGTCTCTCAAAGTGCAGAATCGTGACAGCACTTTATCCCTTAAAAGTCAAGGGAGCAGGAGCCCGGCTGGAGGCACTTCAGGCACCCACGTCTCCTCCAGCCCCAGCCAAGGTGCTGCCACGGGGACTCACCTATGTCCAGTATCCTGTCTCCAGGCCTGTTCCACCGCCAGCCCTCCAGCTGCTGATGCTCCGTGTACTGCAGCCTCCGGTCATGAAACACCACCCGGAATATACTCTAGAGGGGAGAAACAGGCAGTGTCTGGAGCTGCCACATGAAATCTGACAGTCTTCAAGCTGTGACACATTTCCCAGTGCAAGAAAATGGGCAGAGAGGGGAGCAGAGGAGCCCAAAGGCTTCATGAAGAAGCCAAAGCACTAAAAGAAAGCCCAGACAGACCCTTGGGACAGAAGCCTGACGGCTGCAGCTTATCCCTCCCAAACACTAAGCGATCAGCCATTGCCTCTTGTCTTGACCCCAGGCCCCATAAGACTGGTTGGACACCACCAGCCAGGCTAGTCTCAACAAGGTGGGAGGAGAAAGGGGAAATAAACCCCCAAGCAAGCCAGACCTATCCCACATATGCTGTCACGAGGGTTGCTGCAGGGATGCAGGACAACATCTCACTCCCTGCGGCAGCGCATGGCCTCAGCTGGACACGCATACCCACGCTCTCTGCTTACCTTTACCAGTTTTCCATTGATCTCCGGCAGCTCCCCGATTTTCCTGTTGTCCAGCATCCGGATTTCATAGGACTGCCCTGGGGGAAAGAAGACAAGGGCACCTCACTGTTAGTCGGGAATGGACCTTTGCTGCCACCCCTCCTCTGGCATTCCGACATCTTTTTCTGCCACACTAGATATGCTGCTTGATTTTCTTGCCATGTTTTAGCGAGGGGGAGCACGAGCCATTAGAGCCGCAGCTGTAACGCCCCTCTACAGGAAGAGATAATCCTCCTCCTTCCTGCAGCAGGACTTTCCAGGAATTATTAACCCAAGATCAAGAACAGGGAAGAAACTGATTACACAAGCTTCATCTGCCTTTGGCTGCCAACCTGATCTTCCAGTTATACTTGAAAGTAGCGGGTACAACTTGAACCTGTAAACCACACCCACTGCAGAGCACCCCAGCACGGCCACACCAGTTAACCACCTTCCACTGCGCAGATTTTAATTAGGTTAAATCCTACAGGCGATTCACCACCATAAGCAGAGGGCAGGCAGCAAGGTGAAAGGAAGTGGCACTTCCAAACAGGAGCATTCTGGGGTTTACTATCGAGGCGCTTTCCATTCCCAAGGGGAAGTTTCCAAAGGCAGAATTTTATTTTTTAGGGTGTTTACAAGAAGCACACAGGGCCCGCAGAGGGCACGGGGCTTCTCTCACCTTGGTTGAGATAAGTGAGCGTTTCATCGTGGAGCTTGACGGCAGGGGAAGTGGCTGCACACAGTACATACTGGAACGGCAGAATTTTGTTCTCGTTTTCAGGGGGCAAACTCGATTCTTCCTGCTTGAAGATGGGCAGGGCAAGGACGTCGCTGTGAAAAGATTTGTCAGACAGATTCATTTCAGCTCTGGCTACAGAGAGATGATGTGTTTGGTATTTAGTTCCTCCTCCTAGGAAGAGCTTTGAGCTTTTTTTAGTTAAAAAAAACCCCTGACATCTCTCTGCAGAACTGCAAAGGAGCATTAAAGCAGACTGAGTAGTCTGAGAAGAGGACTTGACACCTGCTCTTGCTAAAGCTATTTTCAAGTTAGCCTCCCTATCCACCCAAAACCCACACATGCCTTGCTTCAAAGCTAAGAGATAACAGTTTGTGTTGCAGACTGAAGCCCAGCTCCCCCGGCAGCGCGACTCCTGCACCACTTGTGCATCAGCACAGAGCTGCAGCAAAGATGGACACATGCAGAACAACACCCGTGTCGTGCCGATAAACACCCATCCTCTTCCCCATGGTACCAGCCCGCTCATCTCCGCCAGCAAACCAGGCCCTAACCCCTTCCCTGGCTCCAAGCAGAGCGGCCAGGAGCCTGTCTGCCCTCCAGGAGAGGCTTGGCAGGAATTTGAAGTCTTGCTCAGGTCAAAGTCACCAATTTTTTCACCATCATCTCCTCTGTGCTTATAAAAGCCCCCCACACCGTCCCAGCAAAGAGGGGTGCCAGCCAGAGCGGAGGCAGAGACCTCAGGGCACATCGGAAGGGGGAGATGCACGCTCAGAGCACCAAACCCTCCCTCCTGCAGCTGTAACCTGCTGCACGATGCACACAAACATCTCAGTCGAGCAAATCCCACAGGCTCCGACACAGAAAGAGCCCTTCCAGCACGAAGGCAGGATGTGGACCCACAACTTTCCCCAAACTCATCGACAAGCCCCCAGGCCCAAGAGCCCTTTTGCTGGGCACCATGCAACCAGCCAGCCCTGACCGAAACCGAGAGCTTGGGATGTCCACGGAGGTCAGAAGATGCTGCACGTGACTGGCAGCACAGCCCACACCATGGGACATGGGAGAAATCAGACCCTGGTTTCTGAGACAACCACAGGCATCTCTTTTATACCTTACCGGTCTGCTCTTGCTGAAAGCTGCCAGGGCTGCAGCCCAGCCTACATCTAACTACAGGAGGAACTGCCCTGGGGAGCCATCAGGGTGGCTTCACCACAAACCATCAACCTGCAACAGCCCAAGCACCTTCCTGGCTCTCAGGTTATAAGAGATGAGTTCTACGAGAGCTCCATGCCATGCCACAGAGCAGCACGGAGCCGCTCCAGCTGGCACGAGCTTGGGCTCATCATCCTCTGGATGCTGTCATGCCGCTCTTGGCGCTGGCTGGGAAAAGCGAGGCTGTTCAAGCCCTGTGCTACCAACTTTTCCCAGGAGAAGGATGTCTCCAGGTCTTTACCATCAGGCAAAAAGCTCAGTGTCTCCATTTCCCTGCGATCACAGACACCTTCCTATACATACTCAAAAGGCCATGTGGCAACAAGAATTTGCTGAATAATGTTAATTTGAAAACCATCAGTGATACCCGTGAGCCTATGGACATGTATTTAATAGAAACTGTTTCAGAATCTGACCCTCAGCAGTTGTTTTGAGCCATAACAATGGCGAAGAGCAATTATTCCGTCGTCCATAAACCAGAACATCCTCCCACCCATCCATACAAGCAGACGCTGGACCAAAACCAGAGCCCAGGCAAACACGCTTGAGCATGGACACAACCACAGAGCTGTGGATCGGCTGCCAGGGCCACCCAGCGCCATCCCACCACCCCCAGGTGAAACGTGGCAGAGCTATTCAGGTCCCTTGGAAGGACAGTAGTGAAGGACTAAGCCCTGATGAAGAGTCAGGTCGCCTTCCTCTCCTGTTACAGGCTCCTGGGCTTCGGATGCTCACGGGAGCGCAAGGAAGGAGTTAAATCAGCTTTTTTTCCCTTTAGTTGAACATTAAAAACCTTTCCCAAGGAAAAACTGGACTTTTCTGGCCAAATACTAGCTCCCACCCTAACAGGGCTTTAACCCTTTGGTCTCAAGAGACCAAATATCCAGCCTTCCTCCAGCGCTGTGCAAGTAATATCTATCACTGCTGCCCAAACCCAAGCAGGAGAGCCCATCCCCACCCAAATCCCAACTTATTAGACATTACAGAGAGCCGTGCAGGTGCCCCAGTCTTGGCATCAAGGCACATGTACACAGTTAGGCAAATTACACAACCCGTAGGACAAAATTCCCTGCAGCTCCATCTCATTAGCAGAGGAACGGCATTTCCTCCTGCAGAAGGACTTCTTGCCCAAGCAGGCTGCCGAGGCAGGACGAAGCACAGATGTTACCAATCCCTGTAAAAAAGCACAAGGCACAAGGACAGGGAAGACCAGCACTAACCTGCTGCACCCAGGCAGATGGGAAAATTAATTTAAAGGCTACGCCCTGCACAAATTCTCCTGGCAGCCAGAGGAACACGGGATGTACTTCTCCTGCACACACGAGCACTCGTTTTCCTCGTAGGCTTTGACACGGCAATGCTTCAATCCTACTTCTGAAGCCTCGCGCCACCCTGGGTTTTGCTCGCTCTTTTGCTTTGCCTCGCATAAAATAAGTCTGGGTGAGAAAGAGGCAAAGCTCGACTGTGACCTCCCCACACGGAGAGCCAGCATATCACCATCATCCTGGCTTTCACTCACTTTTCCCGTGCATGCGGAGCTCTCAGGTGATGCTGGATCACCCACAGCAGCCTACTGAAAAATCACAAGCTGCTTTTCAGGGCTTCAGAAGCTCCACACGGTCACTAACACCGCTCAGATGCCTGCCAAGAGGAATGGCAGAGCCGTCCCTGCAAAACCTCCCCAAATCCAGCCTCTAGATTTGTGTTCACTAAGACCCCGCATAACCACGACCCGAAACTCACATTTTATTGCAAGCTGCAAAAGGGGAAATAACTTTGGGTAGTCGCATCCCTGTATTTCTGGAACAAGAGTCCAACCCAATTAATCAGGAATAATCATCAATCACACAATGATTTGCTTTTGCAACCAGCTATTGGGGAAGCAGGGCTGCTTTCGGTGCAAATCTGCACACACGGACAGGTCAGTGGAGCATCGATGTGACTCCTCAGTCTGCGGAGAGCGATCCTTCGCCATCGCAATGGCCACAGGTCTGGCTAAGAGCCCTTGGCTGGGACCTGTGGTAGTTCAGACAGCGTTACATTCCTGTGCTATAGCACCCAGGTAATTTGGTCAGCTTTATGCACTGCAGGGCGCAATAAAAAGTTAAATACTTATAGATATGGCATGGTTACAAAACAGCAAGGGAAAGCTTGGCAGCTCCTGGGCCCGGTGTCTTCATGGCGTCTCCACGGGAAGGACAACCTCAGCCACCTGCAAACACCAGCAAAACGCTGCAGCCACAGTCATGACCTGCAAGGCAATTCACAGCGGTGCAGAAAGCATTTTGTTATTTTGCCTCCTGCTAGTCTCCCAGCCTGCCATCTCTGCTGAATCCAAGCAAAGCCATTTTATGGGCTGTTTGGGGACAGCTGGGAAGCTGGGAGTCCTTCAGGTACCGACATCCCATGAACAGCCCCCTGCGACGTCCCCGCGGTGCCCAGCGTGGCCAAACCCAGCAGCCATTAGTGGATTTTTCTTTAGACAAACCCACACATGGTCCTGCCTGCTCCCAAAGCACCTGGAGAAGTTCCTGCAACTCCAGGGAACACACCTCCCTTTAAAAAACCCAACATTTCACTGTGCAACTTAACATGCTTTTGGGGAAAGACACTTCACTTAAGGCCTC
The DNA here is from genome assembly GCA_008921705.1 of Burhinus oedicnemus. Taxonomy (NCBI): domain Eukaryota; kingdom Metazoa; phylum Chordata; class Aves; order Charadriiformes; family Burhinidae; genus Burhinus; species Burhinus oedicnemus. The sequence goes on from VFFE01007817.1 coordinate 244,912, forward strand.
TGGTTCTGGGGTGGGAGAGAATCTCCTGGAAAAGAGGGAAAAAAATAATTACAGAAAAACTCGGTGGATGGAAATACTCAGCTAATGCCCAATTATCACCTCCAAAGCCACTTCTGCTCTCCTAAAAACCTAATTCCAGGGAATAACAGTAATGCCAAGAATTCAGGTTTGTTAACAAACGTAAAGCACAATCCTACCATGCAACTCACATGAGAAAAAGCTTCCAGCCCGAGCAACAACCCTCGTCCTCCACCACCACCTACCAGCGTTCGCTCCCAAGGTAGTAACGTGCCTCTTCCATAGGGAGAAGAGATGAATGTGGAAAACCCCCACAGTGCAAGCACAGAAAAGCCACAAACACTCTCAAAACCTGAGGTGCCTGTTGAAACCTTTCCCCCCTTCCCGCAACACGGAGAGAAAATGTCAGATGTCAGGACAGGAAGGTCGGCACGCTCACCTACGGGGGCACATGCTCTATTTACGGGCAGCGCAGGTCAAGAAAAGTCTCCGAAAAAGAGAGTCGGGTTTCAGATGGCCGAGCGAGCCCCACAGAGAACGCAGCTCAGCAGCAGGTTGAGCTCAGAGCAGCGGCACAGCCACCACGCCGCCAACACAGAGCTCAAAGCCCTTTTGCACCCGTAATACTGGCATGGAAAAGCTTCGCAGCCAATTTGGTGCAGACCTGCGGCCTTGGGAAACCTCCAGCACTGAAAATACGGTGCCCAGCTGGGTCAGCCATGGTAGGTAAAGGATGTAAATGCTTTGAAGCTCAGAGCTGCAGGATTTCCTCGTGTAATTAAAACTCTGATGCATGTCCAATGGGTTTTAGCTCAATGGAGGCAAGCCTACACGTTAGGATGATCCATGAAACCTTTGCTCACCCTATCTGAGAGGGGAGCGTTTGTGCCCAGGACCCCTTGCCCAAAAGGAAGGGGAAAGGGGAGGAAAAGGAGTTTTGAAGCTTCACAACTCCCCTCCCAAAGCTAAGCTGGACCTCCCCTGCACACGCTGGAAACTCATTCCCTTCCTCTCCATCAAAAGTAACAAAGGAGGAATCCCTCCTCTGAAAAGCGCTTGGTCACAGCCCTTGGTGTTGTTATTGCCAGGAGAGGTGACGGACGCGCACCCGCTGAGCTCACACACCTTTGGGGCTTTGATTTTTTCCCAAGCACTCCAATTAAACAAACCCCAAAGGCTGTGACAGATCCTAACAGCGGTCAGGGATAACTTCAGGAAGTGGCTGGCTCTCCTCATCCCTGGAAAGCCGGATAGACAGAGGGATGAGAAGAGTGGCTCTTCCACTTCCCCTGGAAAAGGGGCAATGGGCCGGGAGTTGCTTTCCAGACTGTTTTACCATCAGCAACCACCCGACAGGTCATTTTTAATTCTGACTTTTACCATTTCCAATTGCAACCCCCTCGGAAAGCTCCAGTCTGGCGTTAAGGCATCCTCCTGCAGCATCCTCCTCCTCAATGGCTTAACCTCAGCCCCAACCTCCAGACCTTTCTTTGCCACCCGTGTGCCCAGCTCCTGCCTCAGCTCTGCAGGGAGGGATCCACCTCATCCTCCCTCCTCACTTCCCACCGAGGGGGGGGTCCCAGGATGAACACAAGTGGAACAGAAGTTACATTTGAACTAATAAAGCTCTCACCCCAAATTACGCCAAGGCAGCTCTCTCACAGATGGCACTGGATCTGCACTGGCCCAGGATGGAGCTACTTAATCACGGATGGCGGCGGGGAAGCGTGTGGCCACTCACAGACTAACTGGGCAGCCTCCGTCCAGTCCAACACCTCAAACACAGGCTGCACCTCCCTGTTATAACTCACACAGCCAGAAACGAGGCGTTATTGGGTCCCAAACGGCGAGCACGATGCAGCGCTTTGGCCTCGCTGCTGCATGGAGGCTCGGCCGAGTGGCTGGATGCCAGAGCTGTGAGTGGGAGGGCAGAGCGGCGAAGGAAGCTGGGCCTGAAACATGGTCCACGTACTTGTGCAATGTAGTTTGAGCATCCGACACTATGAGGTCCTGATCCCTGCACTCACACATGGGACGTTTGGCCCTGTGAGGGTCCTGGTCCTCCCCTTTGCTCCCGGTTTAGCTCAGAGTCAGGACAGAGCTGGTCTGACCCACACAAAACATGCCAGTGTTCCTCTGGGAGGATAATTAATTAGGGCAAAGCACTGCTCCTGGGGTGATTACTGTACGCTGCATAAAACTAAAGCAACCGGCCACTGGCTCTTCTAACCAGCAGTGCAGGAGAAGCGTGGCACTAATGCTGGGTGATTCAGCTGCACTTTGAGGACATCAGGAGGCCGAAGACCGAGAGCGGCGCAGGGGCTGCGCAGCCCCAAGCCCTTGAGTGCATCCACTCTCTGAAAGGGCTGCCCAGCGAGCCCCTAAAGCCCTGGGCGGCCGACAGGCTCCTTGCAACCACAACTCCCTCCCAACTTCAAGCTGCCACCACCATATCCCCAGGCTCGGTATCGGAGCCGAGTGCCCAGCTCCCTCCCGAACCATCCACTCTGGCCACTGAACGTGCCAGCAAGCAGCTGGGTCCCCCACCTTTACAGGCTCCTCAGCCCACCCCAAGCCCCCCAGGGTGGCCAGCCCCTCTCCCAGGTGCAGGATGGGCCCTTTAGGGCAGCCGGAGCAGCCCACCTACCTCATGCTGTAGGCCCCAGCACCCAGCTCCTGGCCGATGCCCGACAGGCTGGCGTCAAAGTCCTGCACCAGCCCGGACTCGATCACCTCGTCAGCCAGCGGCAGTTTGAGCGCCCAGGCCATCCTCACCCACAGGCGTGGGGCGCAGGCCCCGGGTGAGGGGGCTGCGTCCTCCGTGGAGGAGGGCAGCGGGGGGGGGGGGGGGG
>VFFE01007817.1:249505-261439 GCA_008921705.1 Burhinus oedicnemus
CTCTAGTTCTCCTTTTCTCCATTTTTCCTCCTTTCTCTGATTTCCCTTTTCTCCAGCTTTCCTCCCTTTCCCTAGTTTTCCTCCTTTTAACCATTTTTCCTCCTTTTATCTGTTTTCCCTCCTTTTCTCCACTTTTCCTTTTTCTCCACTTCTCCTTTTTCTCCATTTCTCCTTTTCTCCAACTTTCCTTTCCTCTCCTTCTCCCTTTTCTCCAGTTCTCCCCCTTTTCTCCAATTTCCCCTTTTCTCCAACTTTTGCCCTTTTCTCCAATTTTCCTCCCATTGTCTAATTTTCCTGTTTTTCTCCAATTTCCTTCCTTTCTCCAATTTCCCTCCTTTTCTGCAATTTCCCCCTTCTCTACTTTTTCTCCTTTTCTCCAAATTTCCTCTTTCTCCAATTTTCCCATTTTTCTCCGATTTTCTTTTATTTCCTCCAATTTCCCTCCTTTCAACAATATCCCTCCTTTTCTCCCATTTTCCTCCCTTTCTCTACTTTTCCTCCCATTCCCTAATTTCCCTCCTTTTCCCAATTCCCCTCTCCAGAGGAGGGCCCTGCGGTGACCCCAAGGACGCAGCCCCCAGCCCCCTGGTACCTGCAGATGGCCGACTGGCTGTAGGCAGGTCCCTCGGTGGCCGTCAGGGCCTGTCCCACCTGTGTCTGCGTCAGGCCGAGGGACAAGCGTCGGATCTTGAAGTTCTTGGCGAATTCCCGGATCTCCTCCAGGTTGATCCCATCCTCCTCTGCACTGCTGTTGGGAGCTGGGGGCTCTGCTGGCCGGAGGGATGCAGGGGCTGCTGTGAAACGGCCATGGAGCCACCTCTCTGCCCCGCCATAATGAGCACCCCCTTCGTTAGGCTCCCTAACGAAGGCTGGGTGCTGGTGGTCATCCCCAAGGATGCAGTTGCCGGCATCCCTCCAGTATCCCCCTCAGTAACCCCAGCATCCTCTCCCCATCCCAGGGGAGCGCAGTCCCCAGTATCCCTCTTCCCAGGGGATCCCAGACCCCGGTATCCCCCCCAGTATACCCCTCAATATCCCCAGTATCCTCTCCCCATCCCAGGGGGTCCCAGACCCTGGCATCCCCCCAGTATTCCCAGCATCCTCTCCCCATCCCAGGGGATCCCAGACCCCAGTATCCCCCAAGTATCCACCTCAATATCCCCAGTATCCTCTCCCCATCCCAGGGGATCCCAGACCACGGTACCCCCCCAGTATCCCCTGCTGTGACTCACTGGAGACCAGCTGGCTGACGGTGGGGGTCTCCGAGCAGCTGATGGGGACGGGCGCGGAGGAAGCCTTCGCCGCCGGGGCAGGGTTTGCCATCACCACGGCCGGCTGGGAGAGAGCCGGGGCCGGCTGGATGGGCTGGACCTGGGGCAGAGGGGAGGGTCAGCACTCCCAGAGCGGGGGCTCCCCCTCTTCCAGTGCCACAGCTGGACTCTTCCCTGCCCACCGGCTCCATCCACGTGGTTGCAGGAGAGCAGCCCACCATGTTGTTTTTGCTGATGGCGGAGGTGAAACAGGCTGGGACAGAGAGATGACACTGGAAACCACCCAGCTCCGTGCTGCAAACGGGGCCTTGACAATTTTGTACTGGGTTTGGGGTGTCGCATCACGTAGATTTGGGGATGACCAGCACCTCTGCTCACGCCAAGGTGAAGCTTGGTCACGTCCCATCCCAGCTGGGAAATTTGGTGCGCATGGAGAGCAGGATGCCACATGGGGCAGCACTGCGGGGCACGAGGGGTCATGTCCTGATGATGCTCAAGGGCTCCCAAAGCAACATGGCTGGGTTCCAAAGCAAGGCAGCTGCGTCCCAAAGATGCTCAGGTGCTCCCAAACCCATGGAGCCGGGGACGCTGCCAGCCCTTTGGCCACGTGGCCGTCAGCCTCATGCCCATCGCTCACCTCGTTCTTGGCGGGGGGCTCGGGGGTGCCAGTTTTCTTGATGGCAGCTGCCGGGATGGCGCTGCCGGCCAGCGTGGCGATGACCTGGCCCTGGGCATTGAGCAGCAGCTGAGGTGTCACCGTCTGTACCTGCAGGTTCTGGGCCGGCAGAGCAGCTGGGACAGGGCTGGCTGCTGCCATCCCAGGGGGGTTCACCACCCACGGCAGGGTCCCGATCACCTGGGCGAAGGGAGGAGAGCCAGGGCTGGGGGGTTGCATCCTGCAAACACCCTTCCCCAGGGTCAGAGGGATGCTCTGGTTGTATCCATCCCCTCCTCCCCCAGGAGAAACAACCCCAGGGGGGCAGCTGGTGGTGGGTTTGCAAGGGCAGGTCCCCCCCTCAGTGGTACCTGGCCCTGGGCGTTAGTCAGGATCTGGCCCGTGATGCCCTGCACGCTGGAGATGGTGTTTGCGATCACGGGGGCGGCTGCCAAGGAGCTGAGGAGCTGGGTTTGGCCCCCGAGAGAAGCCGCGCTGATCTGCAGAGAACCGAAAGCCAGGGGTCAGAGACGTGGATGGCACCCCAGGCCACCGCGTCCCCCCGCACACAGCCGGCCACCCCCTTCCCCATGGCAGGGTGACTCCTGCCTCGCCACCGTGATGGGATGCAATCCCTTGATGTCCTTTAAATCCATCCTTTAGATTTTGCCTAAAGCAAAGCTTCCTGCTTGGTCACTCATCCTTTGCCAGGGATGGGGAAACTGAGGCTGGGATCTTGCACGATCCCCCAGGAGATGATGGCTGAACCAGACTGCTTTGTCCCCAGGGAACCACGACTTCTTGCAGCTTTCCGCAGCCACATAAGGAACTGGATAAAGGGGAGTGGGTGCCAAACTCGCCCAGCTCCACGCCGCGGGCTGCCAGGCTCCTTACTATGCCAGGGTTAAAGGCAAATCCAGCAGGTTGGACGGTGATCTGGGTCTGCGTCTCTAAGGGCTTGGCCACGGGTGGCGTGGGTGCTGCAGCGGGCTGTGGCAGGATGGGGGGCTGGCCGGGTGCAGTGGGGAAGACGCTGGGGGGCTGGAGGGGGGGCCGGGGCTGGACCGCAGCCTGCAGCGGTTGGGCAGGCTGCACCGGCGCTTGGATGGCTGTGTTCAGTACGGCAGCAGCTGCAAAGCAAAGAGACAGAGAGAGCATGAGCCAGGGGGAGACAGATGGTGGGGAGACCCTGAGCTCAGTGTCCCCCCCACCGCTCACTGTCCGTTCCCAAAGTGAATCGAATCACCACGTGATTCATCTCCACATGCTCGTATTATGGCAGCGAAATGTCCCCCCAGCTCCCACGTAACAGGCAGAGCTGAGCCGCCCTGCTACAGCAGGACTCATCCTGCCCTGCTGGGGTAATGGGTCCAACCCAAACCAGGTGCTGCTGCCAGCACAGAGGGTGGGGGACACCTCCATCATCTCCCCTGTCTACGAATCACTCCTGGGACAGGCTCCTTCCCTCGCAGGAGCTCAAGAGGAGATGATTCCCTCTTACAGGGAAGGGCAGGAATCCTGCCCTGGGCATCGCCGGGGAGGCGCTGATCTGCCTGCTCTCATACCCCGCAGCTCTCCCTCCTTGCAGAACCTCAGCCACTGCAATGGGGTGTCATACCCAGAGTCCCAGATCTGCCCTGGACCTCACATCCCATCCCCGCGTGCTGCCTTCCTCCCCCTTACTGTCCTTATCCTGCCTTCCTCTTCTGCCACGCTCCTGGCACCTTTTGTACTCAGGGAGCCGCAAATAAGTCCCCAAAATTTATGGCCATTTCAGACCCCTCCTGGAGAGGATGGCCTGGATTCAGCACAAGCCAGGGGTGGAGGGAGGAGGATGAATTAAGGAGGCTGCAAAGCAGAATAGCACGGGTTACCTTGCAAATTGGCTATAGGCGGTTTGAAAATTCCCCCTGTAGGAGAAGCAGCCGTCAATCCGGGAAGGGCAGCGACCGTTGCTGTAGGAAATGTCCACACAGCCAGCCCCTGCTGACCTGCCACTTGACCTGCAATACTGATGGGGATAAGAAGAGGTTGAGTAACTGTCCCTGCTGGAACCATTACTCCTGTCACAACTGTTGCTAAGTTTTCCTGAGTCAAGACCTGCAAAAGTAAACAAGATTTAAAAAAGAACAAAAATCAACGCCACTGCAGATAGCATCAGCGGGGCATAAGTCTTTGTAAAGGGGCACGCAGATCCAGTGGCCGGACGGCCTGGGGTCCCTCCCATCTCAGCAGCTGGGTTCCCAGCTCCGCGGAGCCCCCTCTCCGTGGGGAGATGGGGGGGGGATCCCCCCCTCACAAACCACCTGACGCGTCTCTGGCACCACCTCGGTGGCGCAAGGCCTTTGGCGAGGGTGCCAAGCAGAGGGAAACCACCTTGGTTCGGGGCGTAGGTCCTACACCCCGTGCCACGAGCGGCTGTCTCTGCCCTCGGGGTTTGCCTACAGCAAGTGGATGCCTCCCTGGGGGTCCCCACCATGTCCCCCGCCCTCCACCCTAGCCCTCTCCCCCCTCTCCCCCCTCTCCCGTCCCGCTCTGTGGCTGCAGGGTAGTTACCTGCGGGGTGGCTTGCACGGCCAGTGGGGCCAACGTCTGTGGCTGCTGGCTCGTGGCGTGGCTGAAGGTGCCGACGGAGGGGACGGTGCTGGGGGATGCTCCGGTCGCCGGTTTGGCTTTGCCTGGGAAAGGGCAGAGGAGACGGATTGGAGAGATGCTACTGGTTGAGTGATAGCAGCTCATCTGCGCAAAGGATGGGGGTGAGGGCAGGGGGCACCCAAATTATGCACACCCAGGGAATGAACGGGGGTCCCGGGAGAGCTGCAGCCCCACAGAGCCAGCGTGAAACCCAGCACAGGGCATCCTTGGGAGAAGCACTCCCCAAGGTGGGTCACTGCCTAGGTTACAGGCTGCGGGGGAGGGCATTTGGGGGCTTCTCATGGGATGGTTTAGGGAGGAAGCAAAGGAGAGAGAAGGGAGGTTTGGGTGAGTTGGGAAGGAAGAAGTGTGGGAAATGGGGGGTCTAAGGGGATAAAAAGGAGTGGTCGCATGTGAGTGGTTTGCTAGGCTGTGTGTGCCTCTCTCGGACTGTCGGATCCAGCAGGAGATATTTTCCTCCGCCAGCTGCCGGCTCCAAAATTAGCAGCAATTAAAGCGGTGTCAGCCCCTGAACCGCTCACTTGGGAATGGGGAGCTGGAAAGGGAAGGGACCGAGATCGTCCGGCAGAGGGGGAGTCCCTGCAGGCTGAGCTTCGTTCGGTGTCTTTCAATCCTTTGCTCAAATTCACAGAATATATTCATATTTTTTAGTTATCAGGAACACCCAAGTAAGAGGAAACCTTGCTCCTAATCCATATTTATTACTTGCAAAAGTAATTACTTGGTTTTTGATCAACCTCTTGTATTTATTCTCCTCAACTTCTAATAATGGCAACCCTCGAGTATAAAATCCACTTAATCCTCTTCTATTTTTGTAAAAAGAAAAACATCCTTTTCCTGCCTTCTCCTTTGGCCAAAAAAAAAAAAAAAAGTTTTACCAAATAAATACTTTTTTCAGGTAAGAGCCAGATGTTTCTCAGGTTTGGTTCCTTGCCCAGAAATAACTACAGGTCTGGAAGATTTAAAAAAACTTTTTTTTTTTTTTTAAATTTCCAAAACCAAGCACAGATAACAGCCAGCACTTCCCAAATTGCAAAGACCGTGCTACGGGGCAGTGATGCTGCCAGGTCCAATGGGTTTTGCGTATCCTGACGTGCTTTTCCTCCCCTCCATCCCGCAGCAGCAGGACCAGAGCATCTCCCAGCGCAGAGGGACGTGCGCCACCTCCTCTTACCAACCGGCCTCAAACAACCTACAATCCTGCCCATTTTCTTTTGGCAAAAGCATGGGGATCTGGTTGTGCGCTGAACATGGCACAGAGGTGACAGCCAGAGAAAAGTCCTATTAATAAATAAAGCACAAGAGTGGCAGGAGAGGGGATGGGACAAGGGCACTTGCAGGCGGATTTGGGATGGATCTGCAGGAAAATTAGGGTGCTGGCTACAAAGCAGTGAGGAATAACGGAGGATCTCCCTGAAGTCTGCTTTCCAGAGCTGCATTCCCATGCAAGAATGGATGGTCCCACAGTGAGCTCAGCACTCCGGGGCGACAGGGAGAGGAAACCCAAGCTCCTGCTCTACATGGCTGCAGGAAAACTGAGCTCCCCAGCAAAACATCTCATCGACAAGTGCCCTCTCTATTTTAAGCATGTGTTTGAGGGCTGTCCTCATGCAGGATGCTTTTCCCCACCAGGTCCTGGAGAAGGAATTGGTTTTGCTAACTCCTAAGCTGGGGATGGGGATACTCCAGAGCAGAGTGGGAGTCTGCCTGCACTGATGGGTGCAGCTCGTCCTCCAGGCTCTGACCCAGCAGTTCAGAGCTCAACTTTGCCTGCAGGGATGGACGGACCAGCAGCAGCCCACGGAATGAGTGCCGGGAAAGGAAGGTGTCTTACCAGCTGCCTCCCCGCTGCATGAGCTCTGGGTGCTGGGTGGGACATCCTCTCTGCCCGGGTGGCCGGTCTCTCCTGGGGAGCCCCGCACTACCTCCCCTGGTGGCATCTCCAAGACTTTCTGGTCCTCCTCAGCCGGGAGCGGGGTGTCCACACCGACCTCCAGCACTCGGATGGTTTCATGGCTGGACATGACAATAACCTGCAAATGTGCCCCAAAATGTCCATCAGCTCCAGGCACCCGACCCCACGGCGGTGTCCCCTGGGCCATGTACCCCATGGCAGAGCGAAGCAGCTTCCCCTGCCCCATGGGACATGTCTTAGGGTGACCTTTAAAACAGACCAAGCAGAGCCCACACCATCCCCTCAAAAATGGATGGGATGGGGGGATCGCAGACCCTCCAGCACCTTGCTGATTTAGTTAATCAGCAACTTCTGGGCTCTGATAACCCCAGCTCCACCTGCATTGGCGGATGACGTCCTCAGCTGGTAAAAGACGGCTGTTGGTGGCCGCAGCCCTCCCCAGAGCTGGCAGCACCATATCTGCAGCACTAGAGTGAACGCTCTGACCCAGGGTCGGTCGAGCACTCTGAATCACAATATGATTTCCTCCATGTGACATTGCTTGGGGACACATGGGGAGGGACGAGCAGATATACCAGCGCCTCCTCCAGCTCTCCCACGGCTGCAGACAGCCAAACCCCGGAGCAAAGATATCTTGCAAACAGCACCCACAGCCTCGCCGGGCTGCAGGGATGAGGACCTCGCACCTCCTCTTCATCATTAAAAACACCCGAGATGAAGCAGCCAAGCTCCAAAAGATGGAGCTGAATATCTGCTTGCCCAAGCGTGGGGGAAAACAGGCTGGTTGTGAGCGTGGGGCAGGCACAGGGTGGTTTTTCACCCCACACAGTGGGGCTCAGGCTGCTGCTGAACCCCAGCTCCCCAATCCTTGGCCCTCCCGGTTGTGGGGTGCAGCAGGGATGGTGCCAGCGATGCCCATACCTGCTCGTTGACCGTCAGTGAAGCCTCCTGGGGCTGCACGGCTTCCATGTCCATGGTGTCCCAGTGAAGGTGGGAGAGGGCTCAGATCTTCCACATGCTGCAAGTGGGAAACATGGGAGGGTCCATCACTGACCTAGCAAGTGGCTCAGGGGTCACACGCTGGCTTGACGCAGGGTGCAGAGCAAACCTGGTCTCTCCCACCGCCTCCCTGCTCCTCTCTGGCTCTACCACTCACCTCTCCACCTCTGTGCTGGCCACGGCTGTGATCTGGGGCAGTGCAGAGCTTGCTAATGCCCTCCCTGGCCCACACTGTGGGGACGCACACTCCTCCCCAGAGATGGGGTTGGTGTCTCAGGTACCTCCCACCACAGGTACCACAGGTACCTCCTGTGGCAAAGAGATCATGGACGTGGGGTGGCATAATTTATTGGTTAAGCATCAAATACACAAGCAGCAGAGCAAGGGAAGGGTTATTCCAAGGGCCAAGCCATTCCCCCTCTCCTCTCCCTTTGGGAGATGAGCATGCAACTCCAACAGCCTGCTTCGAAAACTCTAAAAAACCACGTGAAACAAGCCCGTGAAACTCAAAGCCCATGTGAAACTGCCCGTGCTCCCTATTTGAAGCCCAGAGCAGGTCCCTAAAGCCTCCACATGACACTTCACAGCTCTCCCAAGCCCCTGACACTGGCCACAAGAAGTAGGACTGTCAATTTGCTCTTTCATGAGGGGACCTAAATTGATGGGGATACTTCATTAAGCTGGTGAAATGGGTCTTTCATGAAGGGAAGGGGCTCTGCGCACCTGTTGGAAGGCAAATCTCCCTCTTCCGACGCCCTTCATTAACTCATTTGGTCACGTATTGTCCCCTCGCTGCCTTGCAGAAGTATAATTGCCTTTATAAGAGGCTTATGAATTTTTTATTAGGAACGTCCTGGGGACGCATTTAACCAGCCAGCCTGGATGACATTCAAAATTACTCGATGCATGTGCGAAGGTGTCCTTGTTTGTGTAACTGCTCGGGAGCCTGGGGGCATGTTGATGCTGATAGGTGCAGCCAGACCCCAGCTTTCCCTGCCCGAGCTGTCCCAAAACACTGAGCAGCGTCTGCTCACCTCCAGCCTGGGTGCCCACCACCTCTGTGCTGGGCCTGATCCTGTCTCTGCCCCACGAGGGATGCTGGCATCGCACGGACCAGCCAGCTCAGCCCTCAGCAACCTCTGCAAATCCAAGCGTGTCAAATGCAGGCAGAGCTTGGGCAGAGCCTCCCCCGGCTCACAACTCATCTGAAAGGAAATTTCAGTCCCAAACTTTTGTTAGTGCCTCTCATCCATTGGTTTTTACTTCTGCCAGGGAATCCACAGCAGTGCAGGCATCCCCTGCTGCTCTACTCCACTGCAATACATCGGCCCGTCACGTCAGCCCAGGAGGCACTTCCCGGATCCAGGAAACATCCCCCAGCGCCGTTTTACGAGCCCTTTATCGTTTCACTGCATCTCAGAAGCCACCAGGCTCCTGCTGAGGTCACTGAGCGTATCCTGAGAGGGAGCTGGCATTTGTATGCAATTAGTAAACATAGTTATTTGGATCCTGTTGATCCAAAGCGGCCTAAATTGAATTAAGAGCCGAATTCTCATTTGAAACTCAACAGGGGCCGAGCATCTAATTCCCTTAGGCTGGCTTTTGTACACAGCACTCATTATTTATTATCTGCAGTGAAGTGACATTTGGGTTCCCAGCAGAGACGGGGCTATTTTCTTCACCAGCCACTCGCCACAGCTCTCCCCCTTCCTCAGCCCTGCCAGGCTCAACCCAAAAATTCATGCAAGACCCAGAACCATCCCCCTTGCCAGATTCAGCGAGGACTTTGAGCAGCCGGTGACTGATCTCTGGTAGCTGCTGTGAATTTTTAAACCTGGCCTTAGCTTCAGAGCAGAACAAACACCTTGGGATGCCGGTGCACAGTTTAATTAACAATTTATTCTAGTGCAACAGAGAACAGAGCAAGGGACGAGTGAGTAGCTTAAGCAGGCAGCTGCCATTATTAAAAGTTAATGAGCTCTCCAGCAGCCAGAGCCCAGCAAACAGAGAGGAAGCCGGAGCAAGGGGTATCTATGCTGCCTGCAAGGGGCAGGCAGTGCAGGCAAACCAGAAAAACAAAGGTGCAAAGTGTCCCGCTGCAAGATGAGTGAGCAAGGGAAGGCAAACGCTCCAGAGGAGCTTTCTGAACTTTTCTGGAGAGTAGCTGGCAATGGGGAGGGTTGTTGGGGGCACAGGGGGAACTCTGATCCTATGTCCTGCTGAATTCACCCCATGGGACCTGATCCACTTGCTCCAGGCAGCTGCTATTTATGACTTTATCCTCCCTCTGCATCACCAGACCATGCTGGCCCGGATGGAACCCAGCACAAGCTGAACAGCCCTTGGGGATTTGCTAACAAGGAGCAACCTCCCCAGCGTCTTGTGGCAGCTTTTTCCTACACCTGAGGCTGGAAGAGGTGGGAAAGCTCCTTGCTCTTGTCCCATCACCTCCCTGCCACCGTCGCTGCCCCAAAGATCCCTCCCCAGCTCCCCTCTATGCCTGTCACATAGAGGTCTTCATTAGAGTGGGCAGTTGTGCCCAAACTGGGATCCCAACTGGCAGGCGAGGGCACAGTGACCGCAGTTGGAAGAGAAGGGATGGCCAAGGGGCTGTTCAGCCTGCCGGGAGACCCTTCCTGCACCGCCAGGGCACATTCACAACCCAAAACCACCCATGGAGCCACCGCAGAGCAGAGCCTGGAGCAGACAGGGAGCATTGGGTTGCTGCATGGGGAGTGGGTAGCTGGAATTCCGCAGGATGGAGGAGGCTGCAGCGATCTCCAGGGCAGTGTGGGGAGAGGCGGCAGCCCCAGTACTCACTCACTGTTTGCTTGGGGTTGAAAGGACACTCCAGGCAGGAGATGGGGCTGGCTGTTGCGTCCTGCTCCTCAGGACGGGCTGCTGGGCTGCGGCACTCCGGGTTTAGGCTGTAGGGAAAGAAAAACCAGAGCTGTCTCAGTGTCGAGCTGTCACATTATGAGTATAGTTTTGACATTTGTCTGTCAGACAAGTCCCCTCCAAGGACTTTCACTGAGACAGCTCAATGTTTGCCTGTTTCAGAGCCCTGCCAAGGACTTTCACTGAGACAGTTTCGCAAAGTTCAAAAATCGATGACTTATTGAAGCAGATTCGAATTGCTGTTGATAAACGCACTAGCTGCAATAGCACTAATATATGATGACAGTGCCAGCAAAATAAATGCTATCCCGGGTATTCCTCACCAACAGGTGAAGGTGCAACGCTTACCAAGAAGGCGACCCTGTCTTGGGTGGAGGAAGAGGAGCACAGCCCGTCAACTGCCTCTTCTAGGTTTCTAGTCCCTTCTGTCTCTGAGAGACGCTTTCCCTCAACGTCCTTTATATCCTAACCTTATCTGTTCCCTTCTCTGGGTGACGTTTAAAGTGATTTGGGTGGAGAGTTGAGTACTATAGTCATGTATGTTTAGCATGTTCTTCATTAAGCTCATTATCATATTCAGTGGTGTTAACTTTAATATTCATTTCATGGATAATCGAGCAAAAGGTCTCGCTCCGAGCACCATGACCTTCAAAATTCTGTGCTGAAACCGTTTATCTGCTCATTCCTGCAATCTTTAGCCAAAACAGGACCGTCCTGCCACCACAAGACTTCCTCCTTCGGCTGCTTCTCCAGGCTACCTCGTGGATCTCCACCCCCACAGTTCGCACAAGAGATAAGTGGACACCAGCGTTTTTAACCTCTTATGTACAAATCCCACACAAGCTCTGCTTGCTCCTGCGCTCCCCAAAAGCGTGGAGGAGCAACAGGATCCTGCGTGCCAGGCTCTTGGCAAGAGGGGACAGCTTAAAAGCATCCCTGTCCTCATAAGTGAATTCTCCTTTAGCGCTCCTCATGGCTGCGAAAGGGCAGAGGAGCTTTGGGAACACAAGCTGAATTGCCGAGCTGCCCCTGATGCCTGTGGTACCCAAAAGTTAATGCATGTGTTGGTTTTCCTCGGAGCCTTGGAGTGTGCCGATGTAAGGAGCACTGACTGCTGCTGCAAACACCAGACCTCACTGTTATCCATCCCCATCCATCCTAGTCCAAGTTAAAAAGCCTCTCTCAGAACTGTGGATTTATTCTAGCATGACCGGAGCAGTGGAAGCCTGAAGAGGGCAATAATATCCCTGCTCCGACCGTTGTATTTATCTCTGTGCAAGCCATAGATCTGTTCAGGCCTGCCCCGTTGGGGAAGACTCAAATAACACGGAGAGGACAGAGATTTTTTTTCTCGGTGCCGTGCAAAGAGACCAATTAGTGCGCTAGACGATTAAACAGACATTTCATAATGTCAGGCTCAATGCAGTTTGGCAGTGTGCTTCGGATTTTGGAGTGGGCTGCTTCTCCTTTAGCAGACGTTCGGCAGGTCGACAGTACCATTTAATTTCGTTTCTTCACACTTTTTTTTTTTTTTTTTTTGC
>VFFE01007817.1:270864-281408 GCA_008921705.1 Burhinus oedicnemus
GTTGAGACCCCCCCGAAACGCCCCGGTTGGGGGTGGTGGTGGTGGGGGAGGGGCTGCTGTGGCCAAACGGGCCCATCCCGGCCAGGGGGGCTGGGGGGGGCTGGGGGACCCCAGGAGCCTGTCTTGATCCCAGAGGAAAGGAGCCGAATTCGGGTTAAGAACTTGTGATTCTGAGCACGGGCCACGACCCAGGATAATTTGGTTTATTACTATTTTCGCTTTGCCGAGCTTCCTGCCTTCCCATTGCTCCCGGTTTCGGAAAAAGCTATTTTCACTCCCGGTTTTGTTCTCGGCGCAGACCGAAGGGCCGAGGTGTGGGCAGGGACGGCCACCTGTCCGTCCTCGGTGGGGATGGGGGTCCCATGGCGTGCTGGAATGCTGCTGCTCCCTTCTGCTCACATGATAATGAAGAAATGGGGATTTAAAACAAACAAACAAACAAACAAAACCCCAAACCAAACCCACCCCACCAACTCTGCCTGGGCTGAATTCCCCCCTTTCTTGCAGGAGCGTACCCCCCCCAGCCATCCTATCCCGTCCAGTCCCCCGCCGTCTACCCACAGACTCTGCCCCTTCCGCAGCCGCCGCCGTACACAGACGCACCTCCTGCTTATTCCGAGGTAGGCGGGACACTTCTCTAAAAGTTTTATTTTCTTCTGGGGCCCCTTGGGGGGAAGAAAAAAAATTAAATCTCTGAATATGTTCGTAGCTGCAATGTTGTTATTTTTACTTGGTTGGTTGCCTGGAGGACCTGTCTGCTGCTCGTGTCACTGGGCAGCGGTCGGTCCCCTGATTTTCTTCTACAAGATCTGAATCATCCGCTCCAAGTGACAAACGTTTCCGAGGTTCCCCTTGAGTTAAAACAAATTTCAAGGCCAGGTTGGATGAAGCTTTGAGCAACCTGGTCTAGGAGGGGGCATCCTTGCCCATGGCGAGGGGCTTGGAGCTAGATGATCTTTAAGGTCCCTTCCAACCTAAACCATTCTATCATTCCATGAAATTTAGCTCACTTGTAGCTGTAAGACACATCTAGGATAATCTCTCTTTATTGGATTCTTGCAGGCGGTGGAGGAAAACTGTCTCCGACAGTGGGGAAAGTGTCCCTTTGCCATAGCCCAAAGTCAAAGCTCAGGGAAGGGGAGTCCCTTGCGCAAGCAGGAGGGTGAAAGTCTACGTCGGGGCTAGTGCTTTGACAGCAAGGCTGAGTAAACAGCTGGGTGTGGGGCATAACAAGTCATAGAATCACAGGATCGCAGGAGGGTTTGGGTGGGGAGGGACCTTAAAGCTCATCTCGTTCCAACCCCCCTGCCCTGGGCAGGGACACCTCCCACCAGACCAGGTTGCTCCAAGCCCCGGCCAACCTGGCCTTGAACACCTCCAGGGATGGGGCAGCCACAGCTGCTCTGGGCAACCCCGGCCAGGCTCTCACCACCCTCACACTCAGGAATTCCTTCCTCACATCTCCTCTAAATCTGTCCTCTTCCAGTGTAAAACCGTTGCCCCTCGTCCTGTGGCTCCACTCCCTGATCCAGAGTCCCTCCCCAGCTTTCCCGGCGCCCCTTGAGGGACTGGAAGGGGCTTGAAGTTCTCCCCGGAGCCTTCTCTTCTGCAGGCTGAATACCCCAAACTCTTCCAGCCTGGCCTCCCAGCAGAGGGGCTCCAGCCCTCCCAGCATCTCCGTGGCCTCCTCTGGCCCCGCTCCAACAGCTCCATGTCCAAGTCTCTAAACTTGCTTGCATGGCTTTTTTTCTTCCCAGCTTTACCGTCCCAGCTTCGTGCCTCTGGGGGCTGCCACTGTACCTACGATGTCTGCGGCGTATCCCGGCGCTTCCGTCTTCCTGCCCATGGCTCAGTCTGTGGCGGTGGGGCCGATCGGCTCGTCGGTCCCCATGGCGTATTACCCTGTGGGACCGGTTTATCCTCCGGGCTCGACGGTCCTTGTTGAAGGTGGCTTTGATGCTGGAGCAAGGTTTGGGGCTGGTGGAACAGCCAGCATCCCTGTAAGTATAAATGTATCCTCAAACCTCTGCGGGCTTCAGCGTTAGGAGTCCACAGGCGGTAGTGGGGGAGGGGAGGTCATTTGTTTTCTGAGAAAAACACATTTCTTCCCTGATCCATCATTTGGGAGAAGAGTAGGCTCCTACTTTCATGCTATGGGTTTGCTGCCTTTGGCCAACTTGTGGCTCTGGTGCCACGTAGGCTCACAGGTGGTTCTGGCTCACAGCAAAACCATCGTGTGGCCAGTGCTAGCCCCAATTTGGCCTGAGGACCGTGGTGTAATGCCCTTCGGGGCGAGGCAAGCCCGTAGAGCTGCTTAGCGACCTGACTTTCCCTGGCCCCAAATGCAAACTTGGCCGCTTTCTGTGCTACGGTGGAGCTGTGGGAGGTTCTTGCTCCCCCAGATGTTCCTCCCGTGGCTTGTGGCCACGTGAAGATGTTCCACAGCTCGCAGGCTCCTCTGCGTGGGCAGGAAGCCAGGGTCAGCCGCACGGGCTGCGGGCTCCGAAAAGAGAGGGCAGGGCACGGATGAGGAACCGAGTGCGTTTCCCTTCAGCTCCTGGACTCTGTCACTCAATCTTTGCTCGGTAGCAAGTGAGAGGGACATGGACTGGGAGGTTTCTGGGTCCCCGCAGACCACGGTGGCTTTGTGCCAGCTCCCGTTGTGACACCAACCTCAGCTAATCCTCCCGCCTCTCCTTTCTTTCTCTTCCAGCCCCCCCCTCCTGGCTGTCCCCCCAACGCCGCCCAGCTGGCCGTAATGCAGGGAGCCAATGTCTTGGTGACGCAACGGAAGGGAAACTTCTTCCTGGGAGGCTCAGATGGCGGCTACACTATCTGGTGAAGAAGGAAGGGGAAGGGGGGGAGGGGGGGGGCTACATTTGTGTAAGGAAAGACATCACATACTGTCAGCACTTCTCACGATGTAACTGCTTTAGTCCATATTAACCTGAAATTGCAGATTAGACACGCAGCGGTGAGGTGTCTTCCTGGTTTGGTGCCCGGCCCTGCAGGCACTTCAAAGCGAAGCAAAAAAACACTGTTAATGATAGCGGTGTCTCTGGTCAAATGGGGAGGGGGGAAATTAATTCGCCAAATGAATGTGAGCTCAGCAGCCCTGCCTCTTCCTTTCGTTTCACTGGAGTAATAACCGCAGCGCTGAGCTTTTGTTAATTGGCTACTTATACACTGGCGAGGGAGCGGATCCGGTCTCGCCTTCCCTTCAGGGTCCGCCGGACCCAGAGCCACAAACCACCCGGGTTTCCCCAGCAAAGGCGCTGGGTAGCAAAGCGAGGCAAACTTGGCTTCCCGGCAGCGGAGAGGGCACCTTGGCGCTTCTTTCTTCCTGACCTCACTCTCAAAGGGATCCCTCGAAGCACTCTGTGCTCGCATTCGCCCCTCGTTTTCCTCCAGGAAGGTGTGTAGCTGGCGTGTATCATGGGATTTTTTTTTTTTATACACTCCAAGTAATCTTGGATTTCTTTGCACATTAGATCTAATCAAAGCCATGCTTTGGTGCCAGAAACACAATGCAACTCATGTTTGAACATTTCATTCGATGCTAACTAGGCTTTTAGAAGAATGCTTATTAAACAAACTTCTTTTTTTTTTTTCTTTTTTTCTGAGCTCAACCCGGTGTCTTGACACCAAAACTCCTTAAGGCTGTCGTTCAAACAGAGAGGCTGGTTACCATCTGTCCAAGGGTGTGTAGCAACTGTCAATCAACACACAAATTAGCTTGGTTAATGGGTTGTTTCATGAATGCATACTTTAAAAATGACTTGGGTATAATGAAGTCTTATTAGGGTTAAGAAGAATATTTCAGGGATCCTCAATGTTTTGGTTTTTGTTTTGTTTTATGAAGAAAAATATCAGATTCAAATATATTTTATCTTGAGGTTTCAGTTTAATCTAAATCTGTCTTGTATATGTTGTGTTTAACCATACAACTGACTGTTATGAAAGTTCAGCATTACGTCTCTCTCTGTATACACTGTGGTGCACTTAACTTGTGGATTTTTTTATACTAAAAAAAAAAAGTAGAATAAAGACTATTTTGAAAATTTGAATAAAGCAGCGAATTTGCATTAGACCTCAAATAAAACCCCTTGGCTCCTGCCCATCGCAAGCCGTAGGGTTTCTTCACTTATTTCCTCTGCGCTGCTATTTTGTGAACTTCTTCCTTTGGGTAGGTTTAGTTTAAAGGAGGAACTGCCCTTGCGAAGGGAGCTGAGGAGGGATGGCTGGAGCTGCTCCTCACCCCAAAGTGGAGGAAAAACTGGCGGCTGTGCCTCCACCAGCCTGTGTGTCGGTGCTAAAGGCGGCTCTGCAGATGAAGCAAACCCGCTCCGCTCTGGATTTCCCCAAGCCCTGCGAGGTCAGGCACCTCTCGGGGCCGGGATGAGCTGCCCCAGCTACAACGGGGCGTTCTGTAACTCGCGCGGTCCATCGCTCTTGTTTTATACGCATGCTTAACCTCAGCCTCCGGATTAACCGTGCTAATTACCCCACCCCTAAATCATCAGCGGAATAACTTAATCGTTTTGTGAGAGGAGGAAAAAAAGCAAACGGTGACTCCAGGCATTTGTCACGGGGCTGTATTACGCAGCAGCGAAGGGAGGAGATGCGGTGGGTGCGGGCAGCCAGAGTGCGGCCGTGCCTGCTCTCCTCCGCTGAGCCGGAGTACTCCTTGCCCTCACTCCGCTCTGGGCAGTGATGGGCAAAGCTCTACCGTGCGCCTATTTATTTTTCCTTCCATGGTTGGCTTAATAAATTAAAGGACACAACAACAAAAAAAGCAGCTTGTAGATTCCCCAGGTCCAGGAAATTCGGGCAACTTGGATCTGAGTGTGTTGGAGAGGTGTGCGCTGGGCCCGCTGGTTTAGATAAAATACTCTTCTTTCTCTTTGGATGGAGCATCCTCCATCTGCACCGACACATCGGTCTCTGCTGCCGGCTGCTCGTAGGTGAGGTAGCTGCCTTTGTTTCTGTACAGGTAGATGATGATCACCACCAGGACGGTCAGCAGGGTGAGGAACACCAGGGTGATGACAACTACCGGGAAAAAGGCAGAGAGAGGAGCAGGGTTTAGCTCCGAGCAGTGGGTACCGAGCTGGTAAATAGGGTGGATCTGGCAAGGAGAGCCCCTACCTGTGATGACCACGGTGTTGGTGTCCTCATGGAGCGGTGGGGTGTGAGCCTTCTTCAGGAAGGGGGTTGTCAGCTCTTCTTCATCAAACCAGGAGAGAAGGAGAGAGGAGAAGGTGAGCAAGGCTGGTTCCGACCCGGCTTTGAGCCAGGCTTAGCCAGATGGGGTGTGTGGTGGCCCCGGGTGAGGTCTAACTGAGGATTATATGGCAAAGCCGTCCTGGGACACTCACCTGTGGTCAGAGGGGACTGGTCTCCTTCCATCGCATCGGCTGCTTCCAGGCGAAGGGCTGGGGTCCTTCAGAACTACCGAAAAAAAAAGGAATAAAGGTGGTAAATTCACACACACATGGCTCCGAAGGGCACAGCTGCCAGGGGGCTGCCGGCGGTGACGGCAGTGCTAATAAAAGCCAAGGTTTTATTCGGGCTGATGGAGAGGAGCGGGCTGGGGCATGCCGGGCTCACAGGAAGGCAGGGAAAAAACAGCCACCGACTCTGCAATTTGCCCTCAAACTTGGAGAGCTTCAAATTGCCCGTAAATCCTCCCAAATCCTCCCATCAGGGTCCCGAGGTCAATGCCGCAGCCGGACCACCGGCTGCTAAACCGACCTCACTGGCTCTGCCTGAGGTGGGCTGGAAACCTCTGTAACACCCCCCCCCCAAAAAATGATGTTCTGCAATGGCTCCAGTATGCGGGCACAAGTGACTCAGCGGCTCTGCAGAGACACGCCGCTAGATGGCAGGAGCAAATATAATTGTTTTAATTTTTTAATTTTTTTTTATTTTTTTATCAAAAAAGAGGAAATTTAACCACGGGAGTGGGGATGCGGGCCAGGAGCAGGGAGCCGGGAGCGCAGCAGGATGTGTCTCATGAGGACAGGGCGATGCTAACCTTGCCAGCCACCTCCTGGATTTTGGGAAGCGGGATGAGTGTCTCAGGATCTGGCCCTGCCCTGGTTGTCCCACCGTGCCCTCGTGACTCGCAGCGCTGCTGGGTGTTTGCAAAACATCCCTTACAACAGCAGCTTTTGCTTTCGAGTGCCGCCGGCGTGCAAACCTCCCGGCTTACAGTGGCGGGAATTTGGGAAAACAATTTTCCCCCTTCCCAGCAGTGTTGATGGACGGTTGTGGGACACATCTCCCACTGTCCAGGCACCGGGATCCTGAGCCTCCGGCGGCTCCCCCTGAGCATGACAACTTCCCTCCCAGGCTCAAGCTCAGGCTGGAGTGAGCCAGCAACTCGTTAAACCCAGCTTTGCTTTAAACCTGGCTTTGCATTAAATACATTTTTTCTTTAAACCCAGCTTTGCATTAAGTATGGCTTTTCTTTAAACCCAGCTTTGCATGAAATATGTTTTTTCTTTCAACCTGGCTTTGCATTAAATATGGTCTTGCTTTAAACCCAGCTTTGCATGAAATATGGCTTTTCTTTAAACCAGGCTTTGCATTAAATATGGTTGTGCTTTAAACTCAGCTTTGCATGAAATATAGTTTTGCTTTAAACCTGGCTTTGCTTTCAAGCTCATGGGGCTCCTCCAGCAGCGATGTCCGGGTGTCGGGGAGCTACACGTCATTTCCAAACCCAACCGCGACCTTCCCACAGAGCAGCAGCTGCAGCTTGGGTGGCTTCAGAGTAATAAATGGGTAAAATTTCCCCCCCAAAACCCCTAAGATTGGGGTTTAAGGGAAAAGAGGAAAAGGCGCTGCGTGATGCAAAGGGAGCTGATGCAAGCCAGGTGCCTCGGAGATCGGGAAGCGGTCGGCATTGCCAGTGGGAAACACAAACCAGTTTTGTGCCCGCAGCACCTGCGAAATGGGGTCCTGGGACCCACCGAAGGTTTCACCCAAAATTTAGGAGGGGCAAAGACTTGCTTCAGCATCAAAACGACAGTGGTCAGGAGAGCGAAGCTCCCCCGGGAGTGATGCTCCGCTCGGATACCCCCCTTTGCCGCTTCCCTGCCGTGGGATCATGGGAAGGAACTTGCCAAAACCAACCGGGAAGGAGCCACCTGGCTTCACGGCACGGAAAACCATGGGATATTTTGCGGGGTTACCTCACTGGGCTGGGATCCAGCCTCTGGGCATCAGCAGGGGCTGTGCCGGGAGGGGGGCTGAGGGAGGGGGTGACTCACTTCCCCAATGCGCTGGATCCCTATGGATCCCCACGTGTTTTTCAAAGTGACCCAGAGGTTGTCAAAAAAAAAACCCCAACCCCATAACAAACCCCATAATCTTCCTCATTCTTGCTCTGGGGCCACGTTGCTCAAGAGCCATTCCCACGGCGCAACCCTCCCCGCCCCGCAGCTTTGCTCCCGAAAAGCTCCACCGAGCGCAGCCTGCCGTCGTGGATGCTCCATTCCCGTTCCCATTCCCATTCCCATTCAATGGAGGACGGGATGAGCAAACCCTCCCTGCAGCCTGCTCGCCCCCATTTCCCCTCCAACCCCCCCGGGGGCTGCATTTTGCTCTCCCCTGTGCCCCGCTCAGCATTCCCACTGGATTTTCTCACCGTGGCAGGATCAGGCCTTTCCCCTTCCCGCCCACCTGAAATCCAGCTGGAAAACACCCAACCGAGAGCTGACATTTCAGCTTCTCCCCAAAAACCAGCCCCACTCCGGCATCCCTCGTGGCACAACTCCCTTGCCTCCCGGTACAAATCCATGCACCCGACGCAGCCAAAACCCTCCAAACCTCCTGGGGGAACGTGACTTTTCGGGGGGGGAGGTCACCCCAGGAGCCATGTTCCCCCAGGAGCCGTGTCCCCCCTATACCAGCTCTTACCTGCACCCGCTGTGCCGGGGCGAGTGGCTGCCGGCACCATGTGCCGCTGGGAATCTCGCCCCGGCCAAGGCGTAGCCCTTTTCCTGCCTCACCTTTCCAGTTTGGCTGCCATGATGATGAAAACCCCAGAAAAACCCTCCTCCGTTAACCCCTCGCTCGCTGGGCAGCCGGCCCATCACCCGGCATCGGGATGGCGATGCACTGGGGCGATGATTGGCAACGGGGTTTTGCTTCCATAGGGGATGGGGGGGGCAGGGAAAGGTGTGGGTGTGGAATCTTGTGGCACCACGGGGTAAAATTGGAGGTTTGTTGGGGTTTTTTTGGGTTTTTTTTGTTTGTTTTTTTTGTTTTTTGCATGGCAGCACATTTCCGAGAGCCGGCGAAACCGGCTCGACACCTTTTTCTTGAGTCACCGCAAGGCGCCAAGGCAGTGGTGTTGGGTACTGGGGTAGATCAGGGTGAAAAATCCCTCCGGCACCCAGCTTTGGCCGCAAGCGTGGACCCCCCCGGTGCTCGTGGTGACGCCCTCATCCCGGTGATGGGCTTTTGCAGGACGGAAATTTGGCCCTCGCCGGCATCTTTGCCCCCTTCTTGCCACCTTTTCTGCCCTCTGCCTTTATTTTGGATGGGATGGGGGGTGGGAAGCACAGTACGGTTGCGGTGAAACAAAGTTGTCTGCCTGTGGCACCATAAAATGCCCATTTTCCATGCCGAGTGCCGGGCTCACAGGGAGGTGAGGGTCTCGGTGGGGTCCTGGGGGGGGATTGCTGCTGGTGAGGGGTCCTGGCTCGTGTCCTGCTCCGCTGTCCCGGGATAGCCTTGTTCCTGGGAAAGACACGGAGGTGACACTGAGCCGGGTGAGGTAGAGACTTGGTGCTTTGATTAAAGTGGACCTGAGAAGGACCCGAGTCCGGCTGGGGGGGGTCGGGTCGGTGTCTCCCCCCATAGCGCCGCTGCACCCACCTCATTTGGGGAGCTGAAGCGGGGGCTGCTGTCCCCGGTGCAGCTGCTTGACACCGCGTCGAGGGCCAGATCCAGCCCCATCTGCCAGCAGAGGAGCATCGCACCGGGCTGGATTTGTCCGATGGAGCCCCCAGCCTCGTGTCCCCGCATCCCCGGCAGATGCCCCCCAGCATGGGTTGGGTCTCCGAGCATGCCAGGCATCCCCCTGCTATCGTGGGGCATGGATGCGGCCCCCACAACGGCATCCCCCCTCCCGGCACTGGGACTTTCTCACCTGGCTTTTGGCCACCTCTGGCTCGACGTCCATCACCTCCATGCTCTCCTCAGGGTCGCTGTGCTCGCCCGCGGCACCGCTGAGCCAGCATGGCTCCTGCTCGCCGTCCGGGGACGGACACACCGGTGCCTCCGCCGTGGCACCAGGGGCATTGTGGGGGACAGCCAGCGGCTCCCCGCAACATGCCTGACCCTCACCATCGGTGGCCGTGCCGTCTGGCTGATGGGGGTCCCCTGTGGTGGCTGGGGCTTTGCTCACCTCCAGCCTGGTCGTGGCTTTATCCGGCTCCGGTTGCGTGGTGCTGGCAGCCTGGGCAACTGCCTCGGATAAAATCAGTGATGCCAAGGAGGCGGCAATGCCCTCGGCCTCTGCCTGCGCCCTGTCAGTAGCCCCCACTGGCTCCGGACCCTGGCTTTCCGGGAGCCCAGGGGAGCTGGTGCCTGGCTCTGCAGCTGCCACCGATGTCCCCTGTTCGTGGGACGGAGCTTTGGGGCCGGGGCCGGGCTCTAGAGCTTCCTCACTGGAGATTGACGCCGTCTCCGACAGGGACCCACCGCTGGCGGGCGAAGCTGGTGGCGGGCCGGGGATGGCAGCCCCCAGCTCCCCGTTGGAGACGGTGTCGGTGGCACCGCTGCCCACCCCGGAGAATGCCACCATCGCCTCCGCTTCCACCACGGGCTGCCAGTCGGGTGACTTCCCCGGGCAGGGGAACATGGCCGGGGGGCTCACTGGCGAGGAGATGACCAGCGAGCGCCGGTTGCTGTGTGGGGGGGAGGACAGAGGGGATTAAACCCCCCTCTGGCACATCCCACAAGCATCATCCTTGAGGACACGTGGCACCATGGCGCCCCGGCTTGCAGGTGATGCTTCCCCATCCGGCAGGATCGGCAAACAACCCAAATTAATTAACCCAGCACCACTGAAGCGCCCTCAACTCAGTGTGGGGAGATGCTTGCCCATCCCAGCACTGGGGGCTGCTTCTCGGGGCGGGGGGGGGGCGATTTGGCGACTTGAAGCCCCTCCCTTCACCCTCGTCGGAGCTCATTTACCTGGGGACGCCTTTAATGATGAAGACTTTGCTGGAGTGCTGCTTGTCCAGTTTGCTCATCACCTCGTAGAGGTCGCGGTTGAGCTGTGAGGAGGAGGGAGGGGGGAGAGAAACACATCAGGGACCCCACCCCACCCAATGCCACCCATCACCTGGCAGCACCCCAAACATCCTCAAGCTGCTCTAAATTATTAAATTCAATGAAGAGCAGCAGCGAGGATCCGGCCCCAGCGTAGCCAGGGAGAGCGACGAGGCTGCCGGGGGCGGGGAGCGAGGGGAGGGGTGCGTTGGGGTGTCACCTCGCCCCCCACCTTGCTCATCTCCTTGTAGAAG
>VFFE01007817.1:287091-307081 GCA_008921705.1 Burhinus oedicnemus
GGGGGGGGGGGGGGGGGGATGATGCCACCATCCCCTTGGGTGATTCCTGGGATGGAGATGCATCTTCTCACCTGCGCCAGGTCCCACTCCTCGCTGGCCGGCACACGCCCGGGCTTCCCTCGGTACTGGCAGTCGCCCAGCTCGGCCGAGCCCGCGCCTGCCCGCAGGCAGAGCTCCTTCCCGATGTTGTGCCGCAGCTCCCGCTGGCTCGTGTACTCAAAATACTGGGGAGGCGGGGGATGACAAGACCAGAGAGGGGACATCACCCTGCTGCGCGCCGAGAAAGCAGCCCCCAGGGGAAAACCAAGGGGGTCCGCAGGAGGGGGAAATGCTGGGAGTTGATAGGTGCCCACCTGGTTGCCCCCCATCCCGTGGCAGGGGTACATGATGAGCGGTTTCCCACCGTGGTTGTTCTCACCGACGTCCAGGCAACTCTTGGTGCCCTCGTTTTTTATCTGCAGGGGAGGGGAGGGAGGGGGGCAGTGGGGTGAGTTGGGCTCTGAGGGCCCGGGGTAGGGACCCGCCTCGGGTTTGGGCTTTGCGGGGCACTTAATTATCGCTGTACAAACACGATCCCGGTACTAGGTGCCGTGTCCGGGTCTCTTGTCCTTTCCAGGACACGAGGAACGCCCGTGCCAACGCCTCCATCCCACCGAGTCAAAGGTGAGAGCCGCCCGGGACAATGTTTCAGGAAACAAAGGTGAATTAAAACCCGGACGGGAGCCAGCGCCTGGCCCTCGCCGCATCCAACTGCTGCTTTCACCTCACCCCGGCCGAGGAGGGTCAGACCCGGACCCCAATACCCAGCTCAGAGGAAAGGGGTTTGGGTTTTTTTTTTTTTTGGCAGCTCCATCCTCAGGGATGGAGGCGGCGCTCCACACCCTGCCCAGTCCCAGCTCAGTTTTTCAAGTCCGCCCTGTGCACACCAACGCTGGCGCGGTGCTCCTGGAAGCTTTCGGCTCTTTCACCCGATTTAACCCAACGCCACATCCCCGCAGGTCCCCCACCCCGCAACTCGCCCCAAACCAGCTCTGCTGGATTCCAGCTCTTTCACTGTCAGCCAGAGCCCCAACAGGCCCTGCCAGCCAGTGACAGACATGGGGACGGACGCGGCTGCACCAAAACCCTCCTCCAGCACGCAGGTTTAAATGCAACAACCCCAGACTCAACCTTTTGGGGACTTCACTGCTGTGGCTATTTCTAGCCAAAGACTGAGTCCAGCATGATGCTCCAGGCACCCCTGAACTTACCGCTCCGTAAAAAGTTGGAGTCAGGTCGGGAACGAACATCTCCGGGTAGACGGTCTGGAGGTACCAGGTGAAGTTCTTGCAGTGGAGCTGCTCCCTCAGCTTGCGCCGGTCTGTAATGTCACCATACGTCTTCTATCGACAAAGTCACGTGAGAAAATTAAACTAACCTCCGAAGCCAGCAAGGAAAAAACCAAAAAACCCTCCCGAGCCGGGGCTCAGAGCTGAGGGGTCCTCCTGGTATTGTCATCATCCATCATAGAGTGCCCAGGACTGAGACCAGTGGTGGGGTCTTGCAAGACATCTCGGCCCCTGGCAGGTACCTTCAGCCTCCGGCTGCTCATGGAGAGGGCTGGGACATTTTGGCATCATAGCACAACATTTTGGTATAAAAAAAAAAAATACAATTTTTTTTAAATTAAAAAAAAATAAAAAAAATCAATGTTTGTCTACTAGAAAACAGCTTTTTGGCCACATCTTTCCACCTGTGTTTGCTTTCCCACCTCCAGGCGGAGCCCACCTCCTCCCTCTGCTCAGGCTTGAGGTCCCAGCAGGATCAGGCCCCCCCAGGAGAGCCAGAAGCCCGCCGGCGTGCCCGGTACCTCTCTGGCCATCTGTGCAGCTTGCTGGTTCCTCCTGTAGAAGATCTCCTTATAGTCGTCCATCCAGACCTCGGCCAGGCGGACCTGGTTCCTGGAGATGACCTGGGTGCCTTTGGGGAAGGTGTGGGGGCTCTTGGAGCGGAAGACGTGACCCACCACGGAGCAAGGGATGATCTCGACTTGACCCCCACACTGCCAGACCTACAGGGAAGCAATGCTTGAGACATGGGGTGTCCAACCCCCACCCCCACCGTGCCCCCCAACAAGGAGCATCCCTGAAGACACCCTTTGAAGATGGTGCTGACCCATCCTTACCCTGAAGGACATCTCCACGTTCTCGCCCCCCCAGATCTCCATCTGATCATCGTAGGAGCCGATGTGCTCGAAGTAGGACCTGGAGATGGCAAAAAGGCCACCGGCGAAGGTCGGGGACCTATGGGGGAGGGAGAAGAGGGGCAAAATAGGGTTCAAATATAAATAGAAAAGCAGGAACCTGAGTTTTGGGGACATCATGGCCCTCACCGTGGGTGTGAGCAATTAGCAGCTGTGTCCCCCCATCTCCCTGCCCCATCCAGCTGTGCCCCAGGTGTGCTGGCTTTAGCAGAGGGGCCAGAGCCGGCTGCCAGGAGGGGATGGAGGCGGCGGTGGCAGCGTGACACCGAGGGGCCTTGCTGCCAGCTCTCGACTCCAAGCAAAAGGGGGATATTGTTACCGAAAACCTATCGCCGAAAAGAAGGGGGGAGATTAGAGTGCAGCAGCCGGCGCCCCATTCACTCCTCCAGCTTCTCTAATTTTTCCCATCTGATCTTTAGAAGAGGCTGGAACAGAAACTTGCTTTTATTCAGGGAAAATAAAAAAAATTAAAAAAAAAAAAAAAGATTCTCTGAGTTGCTGCGTTCCTGCTGAGCGGAGATGAGACGCTGCCGGGAGCCAAACCGCCGGCTCGTGGTAAAAGGGACCTTTATTGGGATGGGGACATCTCCCGGGTGACCTCTGCACAAAGCCAGCCCGGCCGCCGGCCAGGGGACAGGATGCAGATGGGGCCAGGCAGGGTGTCCGGTATCTCCCAGTGGGAGCACCCAGCTTATCGTGGGGCACTGTCGGAGAGGTGCAGTGGGAAAAACCATTCAGGGTTTCTCTGCGTGCAAAACAAGGGGGAAAAGTAAGGGGTTTGGTGCAGCCCAGTCCCCAGGTGACATCATCTTGCCGCTGTGCTAGCGCAGGTGCCCACCCTGTGCCCGGGTAGCTGGGTATCCAAAAGCCAGAAGATGCAAGACAGCGATGAAACCCTTAACAAGAGACTTTGTAGGAGCGGAGAGGTGGCTGGAGGCAACTCAAAGGTGTTTCTGCAAAAGGTTCACGTTCACCAAACCCCAGCGGAGGTTTCTCCTCCGCCAGCCCCACGGCTCTGACCGTGCCTCTCCTGGGCACAAACCACCCGAGATCCCTCAAGCAGAGGAAGCTCCGCTGGGAAGGGACAGCATCACCCACCCAGAGGCACCAAAAACAGGAAACCCCCCAATTTGTTGGAAAAAGGAGCAAAAACAACTGGAGGAAGGGGCAGTTCCCTGGCACAGGGCAGCCAGCTCTTTGCCACCCCTGGCTGTCCCTCCCAAAGCACGCTCAGCTGGTTCATTTTGCCACCTTTGGGTCCAGACACGGCATTCCCAGGGCTCATCCAATCTTTGCTCCCATCACACCAGCTCCGAAGCGGATCAAAATCCCCCCCTGTGATGGCTTACTTGATGGGGAAGGTCTCATCCTTTCTCCGCTGCCTCTCCTGGGGCGGGACGACCTCCCAGCCGAAAGTCAGGCTCCAGTCGAAGTTGCCCCGGCTGTGCTGTTTGCCATTCTGGACGGGCTTGGAGAACTCAAAGGTGTTGAGATCGATGGTGGCAATGTCGGGGCTTACGACGGCTGTGGGCTCTTTGGCAATGCGGGATAAGAGGGGCTCCAGCCAGCCGTGGAAACACTCGCCTGGGACACAGGGAAGGGTTTGGCCATTGAGTGGAGATTACTTCACCCCCCTCCAGCTCCCTGGGGACCATGGGAGGTGGTGGCTACTCACAGTGGGCATCCAGGAAGGTCAGAACCTCCCCACTGGCCATGCTGGCCCCCAGTAGCCGCGCCGTGATCAGCCCTTTCCGCTCCTTCTGCCGCACGACACGCACAATCTGGAGCTGCTCCACGTAGCGATCCAGCTCGTCCTTCAGGTAGTCTGGGGCGGGGGGAGCGGAAAAAGAGCAACCGGCTCCATTGGTGGGGAGAGTTGCCGGTCCCTCACCCCAGCAGCCCACCCTGCTGCCCCTATCCCATCCCTGGCCCTCGCAGGACCTGCTGCTCAGACCCCGCGCCTGGCTTTGGATCTGGGGACACACGGAGCCTCCTTTCCCCAAAACCCAACAGTGGTTTTGGCTAAAGAAAGCGGGATTTACAAAGGAGCCGGCCACCTGCCCTGTCTAATCCCCCACCAAAGAGGGATTAGAGGAAGGACAGGGTGAGAAAGTCTTGTGCCCTGTGGCTAAAGCGTCACCAGGACCAAGCTGTCACCGAGGGAAGGGACAAAGGACAAGGTGTCACCCTGGCAAACTGGGATTTCTCTCCTTCCTTGGCAGAGGCAGCCAAGCCAAAAGGTGGAAATGGCCAAGCGGGAGCTGGGATGTCTGGAGAGCCACCCCAAGTCTCCCGAGCATCCAACTCATGTCCCCACTGCAGCAGGAGCCAAGCTCAGGGGCAATAAAGCCCTGCACCGCCCCGAGCTTTCTGCTCCTTGGGAGCCCGGGCAGACACCGCGGGTGGAAAGGCAGCATTTATCTCTGGGGCGAGGACAAAGTCCGCTCCTCTCCAGTGCCCCGACACCGAACCACATCGTTAATTTGCTCTGCGTGTAGCTAATGAGGATTGCAGCCTGGCAGGCAAACCGGCTGGCAGACGAGTTGTTTGCAGGATGCCGGAGGAGTGCCCGGTTTTTCTCCAGGGCTGGGTTAACGGCAGCGCCGAAGAAGGGGAAAAATCCCCAAGGGCGCTCCCAGGTGGATGCGAAACAACGTGGAAGAGCTGTGGGATGCATCCCGGGCTGCTCGGAGACTCGGTATGAGCCACTTCTCCTCCAAGTGGCTCAGAAGAGCAGCTCCTGGGAATGGAAAGATGCTTGGCATTTCCCTGCATCCCTCCAGCTCCCCCCAGCCCCACCACAGCTCCCACCCACCGTCTGTGCTGGCATCGTCCACCAGGATGATCTCCTTCAGCAGGAGGGCCGGGGAGGTGTGCAGGACGCTGTACACTGTCCGCAGCAGCGTCGACCAAGCTTCATTATGGAAGACGATGACGACACTGGTGGTGGGCAGGGGAGGGCACCGCTTGAATTTCTGGTCGATGCACCTCCGAGAGAGAAAAGCAGCAGCCTAAGCAAGACAGGGAGCAGGGCACGGCAGAAACGAAACACCCCTCGTCCCCCCGCCAAACCCCATGGCAGCAGAGCGGCTCCCGCTGGCTCTCAGCTCATCGCCGCTTTGATTTCAATTGATTTCTACCTCTCCCCCCGCCGCCAGTCAAGTGAATCACATTCCTGCTGCCCGCCCGGTCCCCGTGTCCCCCCCAATGTCACCGCTACACCTGCTAAGCATGGATAATCGCCTGCCGGCACAAGAGGGGGGTACGGTTTCCATGCCAGGGCTGGGTTTCTACCTCCTATTCAAGCCTTTTTTTTTCCCCATCCCAAAATCCCCAGCCCACCCCCCCAAGCAGTCAGGGGTCGGGGGTCCATGCTTTAATCTGGCAGCCCATGGCCGGTGGGCAGGCGAGGAAATCTCTCGAGTTTATGCTGCTTCCTTTGCCCCTACCCTGACCCCAGCGGGGTCTGAGGCTGTTCCACTCCGCTAAGAAAAGAAAAAGTCCGATTACTGGAGCCGGCTGAAATAAAAGAGGGAGAGGAGGGAAAGGGAGGGGGGAGAGATGCCAGAGCCAGCCGGCCGCGAGCAGGTACACAAAGACACAAAAAGCTGCTGCTGGCTTTTGCCCATGGCTGTTAAAAACCAACCCCAAGAGGACAAAAATTAGGGAAAAAAAATAAAATAAATATACGTATTTTTTTCAGCCCTCCCTCTGTTCAATCCCCTGCCAACGCTTGGCGACATCCCACTCCCGATCTGTTTTTATTTCCCCCTAAACTTTCCCCCCACCCCAGGAGCAAATGGACCCGCATGGCTCCGGGCGAGGGCTCTTACTCCGGTGGGCGACTGTCGGGTCCCAGCGCTCGCTGGAGGGAGATGCGGTCACTGGCGAAGGCGTTGAAGCAATGCTTCTCATAACCTCGCTCCTTCTCCTTCGTCTCCTCCGGCGTCCATCGATCCTTCTTGAAGGCTTTGCCATCGGCTCCGGGGCTGGCGGGGTCTTGGGGGGGTCTCTCCATCAGCGGTCGAAGCTCCGCCGCCGTGTAGATGCCAGGCAGGCAGGAGCGAGCACCAGGCGGTGGTTCCTCCTGCCGAACCGGAGCGCGTATCTGCATCTTTGGCATCGAGTCTCGGATGTTGTTGACCGCCCCCAGCATCAGGTCAAGGACTTGGTCCTTCCCCTGGACGATGTTCTTCAACCAGGGTTCCTCACTCGGGTCCTTGTTCCCCACGTCCTTGTGCAGGATGAAGAGGAAGATGACGAAGGCAGCGCCTGCCAAAGCCACCTTCAAGGGGCTGTAGCGTCTCCGGAAAAACCTCATTTTTTTTTTCCCCCGTGCAGTTTCCGGAGGGTCCTTCCTGCGGCAATGGGTGTTTCAGGAACGCGGAGTCTCGGGGTGCTTCATGATGATCTGCTCCACTCTGCTACCCTGGGGAGAAGGAGAAACACCCGCAGGTTAATTCACAGACTGGACGTGCTTTGGGTACATCCCCTTCATATTAATATTGATTATATATTAATACAGAGTTCATTCCCTGCTACGGAGCAAGTGAGACCCCTGCAATCCTCTCCCCTCCAGCCCGTAAATCCACACCAAAAATAAAACACCAGGAAAAAGCGAGGTTCGAAAGATGCTGTGAGATGTGCTGGATCCAGCCCCCACGAGCGTGGGGCATCCCCAGCAGTTTCTCCTGCGACAGAGCCAGCTGCTGCAGCATCCCCCCTGCAACCTCCCCGCACACGCCTGGACCAGCGGAAGGAAGCTAAAATAAAGCTGCAAAATTTGCTGAAATATTTTTGGCCTCCTGGAAAAAAGCCTTTTCCAGGGTATTTTCCCTGCCTGCAGCGATGCTGGGAAGGAAAACATGTGCAAGACCCCGCGGCACTTCGGTTTTGGCTGAATTGGAGCAGCAAATTTGGTGTCCGGTGCGGCAGCCACTGACAGCTCAACACTGGCTGCAAAGTCTCTGCCGGGACCCGGTGAAAGCACCGTGACCAGTCCAGCTTTCCCACCGCGAGCAAACCTCCCGCAGCTGCCCTTTGTGAGCCGCTGCCGCCGGAGCATGGAGAAGCTCCGCAGGAGCCATTCACCAGCATCTCCTCCTCCTCCTCCTCCACTTCGGGGTCCCCCCCTCCTCCTTTATTTCTTTTTTCTTTTTCTTTTTATTGCCTTGGAAATGGTGCGGCCCCGGAGCAGGGAAGGGCACCTGCCAGCAACTTCAAGGGCAAGGAAGCTTGGGCTCGTAAAGGAGGAGGGACGAGGCGGTCCCCAGGGTCACCGCTTGCAGCGTTGCAGGGATCAAAGCCAGCGGCCAGACCACGCTTCACTGCCAAAAGCGCCCATTCCCGAGTCACAGCAGGATCAGGCGGCACCGACTCCGTGAGGACAGGCAGGGAGAAAAGCAGAATTAAGAGGGGGAAAAAAAATAAAACCACCTTGATTTCTGCTTGTATCTGAGCAAAGATGCTCCCACCCCACTTGTGTCCCTGAGCCCTCATGCTTTCGTTGCACGGTGCAAGCCGCTGCCAGGCAAGGAGGTCAGCAGCGAACAGCAACCTGTTTTGGGGAGGAAAACCCTATTTCCCCGATCTCTGCATCTCTCTGAGAGCCTCCTTCCTGCCACATTGCTGTGACCAATGCAACCACCTGACGAAGCTCAGTCATTAGCCATGCCATGCTAATAAACCCCAGGGTGGCACTCGGGCACGCTGGGAGAAAGCACGGGCTTGTGCACAACAGCGGCACTCCAGCTCCCGAGGAGGTTCCAACCCCAAACCTCCTCCCCAATCCCTTCCCCAAAAAAACAAAAAAGCAAAATAAAACCCCCCAAAAATCCCCCCCCCCAAAGTTCTGGGGTGGATTTTGCAACCAGCCGCAGCGCGAGCTCCTGGCGCGCTTGCACTCTCCGCTCCCAGCCCTGCAAACCCACGGGTCAATGCTGCCCTGTCCCACCCAGCCCATCCCAAAAATCCCAGGTCGGGATGGGGCTCGCCCTGCTCCCAGGAAAACCAGTGCCAAAATTATCCGGTGGAGCCCATCAGGTTCGGAAGAGGGGAAAAGAGTTTTTGGTGGGAATTTAGTGGCCTCCTCTGTGGCATGGGAGGAGGAATTGCGGGAAGAGGCAGAAATTGAGAGATGGTCCCCCAGTAGAGGTGAAAAAAAAGGGTAAAATAAATAAAATAAAACCAAATCAACACCGACACGACACTGGAGCAAACAGGGTGGCTGTCATCGACATGGCCATGTGCTCCACGTGGCAACAAGCTGGCAGCCACAATTGCGACGTTGGAAGCGGTCGGGATTGCCAAAAGCCGAGTGGGATGCAGGGTGTGATCCTGCATCCCCCCCAACCCCGCCACCGGCTGGGACAGAGGCAAAGCTGGGTTCCGTACTGGTGGTGCCAAGAAATGGTTGACACTGCTGGTGGGATTTGGCTCCTCACTCCAGAGCATCACAGCACGGCTCTGGTTTTAGGCACTGGTGATGCTGGGGTGTGCGAGGGAAAGGTGGGGGATCCCATGGGGCTCCCACCATCGAGCCGCTGGCCTCACCCTGGTCGGGGCGAGCCCTCCGGGTCACAGACCCACTCCTGGTGAGGGGGGACCGGGGCCCCCGGAGACAGTCTGGGTGGCAGCTCTGCCTTCCCCGGGGCTGGGTGCCAGGATGCCCTGCGGGGGTGGCAGGCAGCCGGATCCTGCTCATCGCCGTGCATGGAGCCACGCAGCCCCGGGGACCTGCTGGGATGCCCCGGGGGGCTCCCGCCCGGGCCCCCCTTCCCTGGGGGGGTTCCACCCCGAGACCCCAGACCCTTCCCTAGGGGGCTCCACACCGGTGCCCGGTCCCTTCTCTGGGGGAGCTCGGCACCGGAACCCCCCGGGTCCCCTTCCTCCGGAGGGGGGCTCCGCACCAGGCCCCCCCGGGCCCCCTTCCCCCGGGGGGGGGGGGGTGTCCACACCGGGACACCCCGAACCCGCTTCCCCCGGGGGCGGCTCCGCACCGCGACCCCCCAGACCCGCCTGCCCCGAGGAGTGGGGGTGGGCTCCGCACCGGGACCCGCCGGACCCCCTTCCCCCGGGGGGACGCTCCACACCGGCCCCCCCCGCCTCCTTCCCCGAGGGGGCTCCGCAGCGGCACCCCAAGACCCGGCTCCGCAGCGGGATCCCCCGGCTCCTCCTTCCCCTGGGGCGGGGGCTCCGGACCGGCCCCTTCCCCAGTGCGGACGGGCACAGCCGGTGCACGGGCTCTGCAGCGGGAGCGGGAGCGGGACCGCCCCTGCCCTTTCCCCTGCCCCTGCCCCGTACCGGTCCCCGTCCCCCCGATCCCGCTCACCCGGCTCGGCGGCAGCGACGGCAACGACGGGCGCGCGGCCGCAGGTGCCGTCCCGGCGGGGCGGGGTTGGCGCGCGGGCGGGGCGGGGCCACCGCCGCCACCTGCCGCCGCCCCGGGGTACAGGTGCACAGGGTGGTGCCGCCGCGGTCCTAGCGCCGACAGCCGGCGGGGTGGGGTGGGGCGGGGCGGGGCGGGGCAGCGACGCCGCGGCCCTAGCGCCGCCCGCCGGACCCGCGCCGGCCTCCTGAGGGGGCGATAGCGGCCTGACAGCGGAGTACCGGCGGGGACAGGGGTCTACAGGGGCCGTGGGCACGGGGGGTACCGCGAGTGGCAGGGGCCTATAGGGGCTATAGGGGCCTGACACCTTGGGTGCAGGGCGTGACAGGGGCCTACAGGGGCCACAAGGGCCTGGCACTGGGGGTGCCGGGAGCCTCAGGGGCCTATAGAGGCCATAGGGGTTACAGGGTCCTGGTACTGGGGGTGCCGGGAGCCTCAGGGGCCTATCGAGGCCATAGGGGCTACAGGGGCCTGGCACTGGGGGTGCTGGGAGCCTCAGGGGCCTATAGAGGCCATAGGGGCTACAGGGTCCTGGCACTGGGGGTGCCGGGAGCCTCAGGGGCCTATAGAGGCCATAGGGGGCCCAGGAGTGGGGATGTCGGGAGCCATGGGGACCTATAGAGGCCATAGGGGCCTGCCCCCAGGTGTGCTGGGGACCAGTAAAGGCCCAGCACTGGGGATGCTGCCAGGAGCTATAGGTCCTATACTGCCCGACTGCTGGGCGGCAGGAGAGAGGCAGCAGCACGGTGCAAACGCCCTTCCTACCCATGCCTGTCCCTCAGTTCATCTCACCTTTGTTGTTATTATTCTTAGTTATTAATTACTCCGCGGGCGCTGCGAAGCCTCCTGAGCTTCCTGGCTGCAGGGCAGCAGTTCACCATGGCTGGGAGTTTATTTACCATCGTTGTTACCAGGATGCAATAATAATTTTTGTGGGCACACCGGTTGCTATAAATAGACTATCAACACGTGAACTTGCTAATTATTCCCATCCCTCTGTATCATCCCTTATTAGCCTGGATCTTCCCGTCAACCTGCTGATTGCAGCAGCTGCTGCTGGTGCCCCAAGCCCATGCTTGGGGACGGGGCTGTGATCCCCCCTGGCGTGCGATGAGGTGGCACCCTCAAACAGCGAGCCCCCAGCTCCCAGCACCCCGTTTCCCGCCTCCTCAAGACCCATCTTTAACACTAGATGGTGGTATCTTCATGAAGCTTTGGCCTAAGGATCAGCAGCTGCTAGACTTGGCGAAAAAACTCCCGGGAAAAGTCAGGTGAGATATTGGTAGTGTGAAAGAGCCGCTCAGAGCCCCTTCAGGGACGATGTGACAGCTACGAGCCCTTCGGCAGGGGATTCCTGCACTTGCAAGGAAGGGCACGAGCAGCTCCCAAAACCCCCGTGCAGCCCGGGAGAGGCTGTGGTCGAGACGCACAGGAGAGCGATGGGGAAAACCCCAGTGGCTTCTCCGGGATCCCAGAGGGACAAGCCCTGGGCAGGTTTTAATCACCCAGCTGAGGGTTTTGCCTTGGCTCCTGTGCTGTACGGAGGATTTGGGGGATTTGACCTGAGGCAGAGTGAGTATTAATTTGGATTATTGGGATATTAGCTTGAATATTAGCTGCCTTACAGGGGATAAGTCAGGCAGGGCTCCAGGGCACCGCAGATGCACAAATACCCATCAGCCTCCATGTTATAGCACTAATGAGTCGCTAGAGAAAGGCGGGGGGAAACTGAGTCACAGAAAAGGCACCTGCCTCACCCAGCGCGGCACAGAGAGGAGCCAACACTCACCCGCCATGAGGCCACCCTTGGCCTTCATAATAATCTCTTGTGCTTTTCAGAGCTAAATTTAAACCCTGGGTTTGCGTAGCGGCTGCCTGTAATTCACTGCTGCTTTGTTTCCTGCCTTGCCGCCTTGCAGAGGTTTCGCTCTTAGCACAAAAACTGACGGGGAAATTCCCTACCCCAAAGTTTGCTGCTGCTGAACGTTTTTTCAGCTGCAACTTGCCGAGCCCGATGTTGTGCCACGGCTGCCTGGCCAGGGGAAGGAGGGCCCCCCGCCACAGTAAGTACGCTTCTGCGGAAAATGGAGCTTTTTTGGCTTCACAGGGTCCGTGCTGGGCCATGTTACGGGGGACGGGGTGGGGACGAGATTTTCAGCGCGTTAAACCAGCCCTATTCCCTGGCACCGAGGGAGAACATGGCTGAAGGCAGGTCCTGCCCCTCCGAGTCTCTCGGTGGGCCCTGAGCATCTGATTTCCCCAGGATTTTTGTGTTCTCAGATTGCTTCCTTTAATTGCAATTTGCGAAAGGCTTTTCAGGTTACACAGGAGATTAAAATCTCCCGGTTCACCATCCTCCTAGTGTCACAAAAGTAATTTGGGGGAAATGAAGAAGCAGTTAACTACTGAAAAAACCAGCAGGGATCGTACAAAATCAATACAGGCTTGCTTGGGAATGACAGCTCCAAGTCACACACTTCTTAATAATTAATTGGCATAGTTATTTATAACTCTCAGACAAAATATATCCTCTTAATCTTTAGTTTGATACGTTAGCTATGGAGTTAGCTGCTTTGGAGGGTGCAAAATGTTTATCCTTGGTTTTT
The DNA here is from genome assembly GCA_008921705.1 of Burhinus oedicnemus. NCBI lineage: Eukaryota > Metazoa > Chordata > Aves > Charadriiformes > Burhinidae > Burhinus > Burhinus oedicnemus. The sequence continues at coordinate 299,327 of VFFE01007817.1, forward strand.
AAGGATTAGTGGGACCCAAACAGCTGAAAATATGATGCAGTTACAGTCACGGCTTGTTAGTGGTGTGAGAAGTGCAGAAATACCTGCACTGGAAGCGAACCTTACCATTTTGTCTGCAGTTTTCCTTGTGCTGGGTGTGTTTCCTTCGGGCCAGTCGGGATTTCTGCTCTTCACCCCTACTGGGGAATCCACATTGCCCTGAGCGTCAGAGGAGGCTCCATCAAACCGATCAGCCGAGCCCCTAATTACAGAGCCGGAGCTTAAATTTGCAGCGCTGAGCAGCAGTGAACCTGGAAAATATGACAGGAAGCAAAGCTGATTTGCATATTTATGCTAATCGAGATCGCACGAATCTTTCAAATTACAATGTACTTTGCAGATGGCTTGCAGATTTGTATCGAGCTCTGGTTTTATTTATTATCTTTCAGACTGGTAATAATTGGTGCAATATGGTAAAACTGGAAAGTCTAATCCACAATACAGCTGTTAAAGCAAGGAGAAACGTGTTGAACACAAAGCAGAGAGATTTTTCTTTGTAGTAGCAATATTTGGTTAGTGCATACCGCGTAGGCATGAGCTAGACTTTAATGTACAGGGTATTTTGGAGAGCAGAAGGGGCAGCTTGCGGCTGAGCATCTCAAGAACGGGGAGTTGTGCCCCCATGCTTGGACATCGTTGCTTGTATGGGTTTGTTGTTGGGAGTTTGCTCTCACGCCACTGCACAAAAAATTAGAACCTTTGGTACTAAGTGAATGGGAAATGCAACTTTATCCAGGTAGATTTTTCAATAAGTGGGACTTTTTGGTTGGTTGGAGCTGAGCTGGTGGCAGCTGTGGGCTGAGGGGTGGAAAAGCCCGACTTGGTCATTCCGTTATCCCCTGACTTGGACAGAATCACTTCCCTTTTCAGGTTTTTTTTTCTGTGTAAATCGTAAGAGAAGTGGGAGTGCTTCTTTCTTTGAAGTCCTGCGCGCATGAGCACGTGGGATATCCAGGGATCCTGCAGCACCACCGAGCCTGGTCCTCCCCATCCCACCACCTCAGGGCAACCTTGGTAGCTCCTCGCTGCCTTTGGATAACACACAGCCAGTCATTTCCTCTTGCTTTCCTCCTGCTCAGGTGCAATGGAGATGGAAGAAATATTCCTCCAGCTCTGCAAGGAGGTCGCCAGACTGCAAGATCTGTGCACTAAGCAGGGCAAGCTTCTCCAGAAGCTGACCACCAGGAAGGGACCCATCCTCGGTAAGCAGCGGGGCCGGGGAGGGTGCACTGAAACTGCAGATCCAGGTTGACAAGTGTAATTTGAATCCTGGTGCCGGCAAGAAGTTTGCTGCGGAAAGTGGGGGTAACGTGAAGCTGTTTTAAGGCAGAAACGTGCTCTGCAACCCATGCTGGCTGTCGGGCTTTTTGGCTTCGCCTTCTCCATCAAATGTGGAGTCACATGTGCGTGTGTCTGCTTAGAGTCATGTTAAAACTGCCACGGGTGTGCTGCTGCTTATTCACACATCTTGCCCCTGGGGAGAGGGGGAAGGAGCGTGGGGCAGATGGTACCCATGGCCTAGAGCAGTTTTGGGAAGCAGGGGTGGCAGCCTCCAAAGCCTGGAAACCACCTGGGGCAATGTTCTCGCCCTCTCCAGCAGCCTGTCTGGTTTTCCACGAAATCTCCCTCCTAATCCCCCAGCCGTGATCCATGCACTCCTCTGTGCCCCCCAGGCAGTCACATCACTCCTGCAGGGTGTTTTCTGTGGTCAGGAGGGATTTGCATGGGCAAACGACTGCCATGTGCTGCAAAACCAGCTGCCAAGCAGGCTCTCATGCTCCCCACCGCTGCATTCACCTCCTTTCTCTACAGCTCCGCCATCTGTGTGTCCTTCTTGGGGCTTGTGCGCAAATAAATGTCTCCAAACAGGACCCAAACCAAAGCCATTACTGGGATCAGCCCAGCTTTTGGGGACGCAGTGATGTCTCAACATCTCCTAAGGTAGCTAATACTCCTCCAACTCTCAGCCCTCTCTGGCTGTCCGCGGATGCCCTTTCTTTTCCGGTCCAGACTCGTTATGTTTAATTGAGCGATGGGGACAGGCCAGCTTTGCCAGCAGGGAGGTAGCACCCAGTTGTTTCGCAAGCGGAAAAGGAAAACAAGGCAATGGGAAGGGAAAAGACAAACGCTGTTAAAATCCCAGGAATGACTGCTCTGGCTTGCTTTCTTTCAAAGATATCCCCGTGTCGCTGCCGATCCAGTGCACGGAGGATATGGTCACGGAGCAAGGGGAAAGGCCATCGGACAGCCACCAGAAATGCTCCGAGGCCCCGGCATCTGCTGCCTCCAACCTAGAGGGCTCTGCTCATCCCCTGGCGCAGCTGTACGCTGCCGGCACGCTGCCCAGCTTCGACGGCAAGTACCCGCCAAGCGCCGTGAACAGCAGCGTCTTTGGTGGTGGAACTGGAGGAGCAGCTCTTGCCATAGCTTTTGGCAGCAACAAGGCAGAGAGGAGCGAGAAGGTGGATGTAGACATGTGGCTGAAAACCTGTAGGATGCTTCCTGTAGTGAAAGCCCCCAAAGAAGAAATGAGAGCTTGCTGCAGCCCACAGGAGTTTGCAGCACCAAACCCAGTTGTTGGGGACTCCTTCCTGACTCTTCTGGACCTCTATGAAGCCCCAGAAGCACTTCGGAGGGAAGATGCTCCCAGCGAAAGTGCTCTGCCTGCTGAGGCTAAAGTCCCAGTAGAGATCCGAGGACCTGTGAAGGTAAATTGTGAGGCTGACGGGGATTTTTCTCTGTGACTTTTCCGTGCTCTTCCCTGCGTAATGGCATATGTCGATCTTCAGCATCCTCTCCATCAGCCCTGCTGTAACACATGGGAAGCTCTGGCAGAGTGGAGGTTTCAGGTTATGTCCTGAAGAGGTCTCTGGGCACCCAATTCTCCAGTTCCCAGGGGAATTAGGTACAAAAAAGCCCCCGGGATCTGGCTGCCAAGCAGCACCCGATGCACTTTGGGAGAAGTCCCTCCCGTGAACCTTTCTGAGGCATTGAGGAACCCTTGAAGCAGTCGATCCAGTCTTGGGGCGAAAAACTGTATCGACCTCCTTTGGATCTGCAAATTAAATAAGCTCTTAAATATTTCCTTTATTCTCTTTGATTTATACGCCCCAAAAGGATGATTTCTAAAGGCATCCTAAACTCTGGCCCCTCAGTCCTTCTGGTGCGCCTTCACAACGTGTTACGGGTGGGACACCAACCCTGGACTTAGAGGTGAGGGTCCCTATAATGCCAAGCCCATTTCCTTTCATTTCTTCTTCCAAATGAGGCCTTTAAAAATTATTTCACGACTGCCGTGGCTACATATTCACGGGGAAAGCTATTGATTTTCAGCCTGGGCTATATTTAGAAGCTAGTTTCTTTTTAAGAAGAAGGAGAAGAAAGAAAGAAGTGGAAGTGCTGTCTGTCTGCTAAAGCCCTAATGTGCCTTATCAGCACTTAAATGATAATGGCACAAAAAGGAAATTACAAATGCGCTCTAGTTTGCTTCTTATAAAAGCGCTTTTCTCATGTTCTAGCTTGGATAGCGATTGTAGCTGCTGAGGGATAAGCGATGGGCGATGCTTAGGTGCCATAGGGAGACAGGATCCTCTGGTGGATGTTGGCGAGGATGGAGCGAGGAGGGACTCCAGCATGGGGACCAGCCCTTAGCCCAGCCTTCCTGTGGGCACAAAAATGTGGTGTCAGCTTTTGGAGGCTGTGCTTTGGCGTGGCAGACCCCAGGATGGAGGCTGGACATAGCTGGGGGAGTGAAAAGAGGCTGCCTCTGCCGTTCCCACTGACCACTTTTCCCCTTCGCTCCTCGCAGATGTCCTGGACGCCGGGCTGGATGCTGGAGGATGGTATGCTTGGGCAAGGTGTTGTCCTTGCCTCTGAGGATGCTCAGGCTTGTGACATTTGCCAGGAGATTTTCCCATCGGATGCGGCAGGCCAAGCAGACTATTTAAAGCACGTCTTAGCCCATATGAAGTAGGACTTGTCTTCATGACCGGAAATCTGTATATTTGCACATCAACCAATGTGATGGACTCTGGACCTTCACAAGATCCTGCCGCTGGCTTTGACTAAGGCCAGCTCAGGTGGCAGTCCTCTTCCATGTAATCCAGCACGCTCCCAAACTCCGTCCCTGATGCGCTGCTTGATGCGCCAGTTGAGGGCTCTGGGTGTGTTTTGGCTTGTTGAGCTTTGTGGATATCAGAGCAGCTTCTGTTCTAGGGTCCAGACTTGTGTGGGGCTGAGCAGGGGTGCTGTAACTCAATGGGAATCAGAAATTTATCAAAATTCACCTTTAACTGAGTGGAAATGAATTTTCCGTAAATAGATAGGGATGTTTGAAAAGTCACATTGGCTTTTTTCAAGAACATGGAAGGCTGGGTGGGAGAATCACAAGGTTTTCATGGTCACTAAACCTGAATTGCTCTTTTGAGAGAGGCTCAGTTGCGCGATGACGGGGACCACATCACACCTTCCAAGTGTGCTACCCAGAAGGGCATAACCAAGAGCTCTTCTCACTCCTATTAAAACCTCATCAGCTCCAGCTCAGTGACTTATGGGAGTTGGACTGATCGCTCTCCAGGTGGGAAGAGGCTTATCACCACCCATTGGCATGGGGTTGGCTCTCCTGGCTCGGGTCCCGGTGTGTTTAGAGAGCAGCAGAGCGGAAAGGGGCTCCTCCAGTGCAGGGATGTGACTCACACATGGGTTATTGTCCCCTCTTTCTATTAAGTCTCTTGGGAAAAATGTCTTTGGAATGAATGGCTTTGGGAGGTGGCAGGTGGGTGGGACTGGGGGATGCAGAGGGTGCAGCTTCTGGTCCCACGGCTGGTTCTTCATCAGAGCCTGGGTGAACCTCGCTGCGCTGTGCTTTGCCCTCGAGCAAGATTTTGATCTTGTCCTCAATAATACTAGCAAGTAATTCCATGTGAGGGTGCCATCCATGCGACTAGAATTATGATTTTATTAGTTCATTAAAAGCACCTGTAGTTTGACTGTTACATAGCACTCTCCCTCAGTGGCTATCCATGTGTTTTTCCAAAAAAAATTCACCTGCAGAGGTGGGGAAACTGAGGCACGAAGCACGGATTAGCTCCAAATCCCAAAATAGGCTTTTTTTTTTTTTTTGGAAAAACCTCATCTCAGGCCTTTGTGCTTTGCAAGTTGCTTCTGAAATGTATTTGGCATCCCATCTTCAGGACTAATTGCGATCTCCAGCTCCAGCATCTCGTCTTTAGCAGCACAGATAATAGTCATGACTGAAGTCTCTTCCCAGAAATGGAGGCGCATGATGAATTTGCTGTGAGTGTGGCGGAGCTGATGACAAACATCCGTGTGTCCCGAGGATCTCATCCTATCAGACAAGGCAGGGACTGATGTGGACGGGGCAGGGCGCTGGGCTGACAGCACCGTGGTCCCTGCCTGACCTGGGCTTCGCAGGGAGAGAAGCCGTTTCTCCGAAGACCGTTTTCCAAGACAAATCCTACAACGTCTTTCTTTAGAGCCACAGCTTTGAGCTTGGTTCCTGTATTCACGTGGATCTTGGAGCTGCTTTCTGCCCTGGACAGAATCAGGACCTTTATTTCACTGAAGGTCAAAGTGGGTTTTCTCAATGTCACAGTGCAACTTTCCCACTGGCATGTCCTGCTCCAGGTTTCCTCCTGTGGCTCCTCAAATTAATTTGGCAGTGGGATGATTTTATAGTGTTTTGTGCTCTTCCATAGGGTCTGGAAGAAAATACCATTTCCCAGTGTGCTGAGTTACTGGAAGCGCCAGATCAGAAAGCAAACTGGAGCAAGAAGAGCCATAAATTTATCTGGTATAAAATTGTAACAGCCATCCAGAATTTGCCAGAAGGAAGAAAACCAGCCCGCTTCTTCTTACTTTGAGAGCATGGCCGGTAAATTTAATTTAAAAATCGCAAGCACAGATGGCTTTTTTCAAGATTTGAAGCAATGGTGGCACAGCGCTGGTTCCACGAGCGGCCGCACTGAGGCAGCTGCGCTGGGCCAGGCACCGTATTGCCCAAAATGATGTGAAAAATCACACCGGGTGTGTTTGGGGTCACCTGTGCTGAAATTTTGGCCTGATGCTCTGTCCTAGGTGACCCAGGATGGTCGAGCAGTTGAAGTTCCACAAACTTCACTTCGCCCCTTGGCCTTTCTCAACATGCTTCATTATATTTTTAGATGTGGCGTTGTACAGTGCAATTAGTCACCCCCTTCCCAGCCAGAGGGTCCACAATGACACAGGAGCTTCTTTTTTTAATCCGGCACTTTCCATTGGCATGAACACGCCTCTGCTTCCTAAATAACCTTAAATATAGGGTGCTCGTCTTAGCTGCGGAGAGTGGGTGGGATGTTATTGTTTTTGCCCAGGTTCGACTCACTGGTGAGTGTCGTTTTGGAAACGGCAGGAGCTGGGCGAGGGCAGTTTCCCATAAGGAGAAATTGGAAAATTAAGACTGGATTAAACCTGCTTTAATTCTCGCTGCTGGGCGTATGCGTTGGGCAAACCCAGGAATATGTGCATCCTCCCTCAGCTCTTGTTTTCAAACCAAGACTTGAAAAAGCTGGAGCAGGCAGTAGTGCTCTGAGCCAGCAAAAATGCAGCTGAAACCCAGATTTGGGTGGAAAATGTTCAGTTGTTAAGTTTTCTCATTAAGGAGCCTGGGATGTGGGGAGGGAGAAGGGGCTGCCCAGGTGCCAGGGGGAGCGTGGGTGTCCTGAGAGTGTGCACACACACATGCACACGCATGTGCACACATGCCAGCACACCAAACCGTGTGTGAACACCCCTAAACTCCAATATCAGACTCTTCTGGAGCTGTATTTTCCAAGAAGCCAAAAGAAATGGGGCAGGAGGGGGGGATTTAATCCCTCTCATGGGACAGCGATGAAAGATTTACACTTTCTGCAGCAAGAACAATATTTCTTGAAGGAAAAACTCTCTCTGACTACTGTGGTTGTCCCCAATCCCTTGGTCACTCTGGGAATTGTCATTGGAAATAAGGGAAAGGGGGATCATCTCCCCCCCCACCTGCAGCGGGAACCTGTCTGTGCCACTAGCAAGGATGGGAAATGGCTAATGGCTCTGTTAATTAACAACTGACCCTCTGTTTTCATCTCCCATTAATGGAAGAGAAGTGTTTCTTGGTCCCATTGCATTTGGACATGAGCTCAAGGAGGCTCAAAGTGGAAGACGAAGCAAAGAATGTACATTTTCCAGGAACTGAATGATTTTCAAGTGCTGTCGCTAGAAGAGTTTTAGCTGACAGCGATATCTTGGGCAGGTGGTTTTGGGAGGGGATTTTATGTTTCATTTAAGATTTTTGCCAAAGGACTTTCTCAGGGAAAAACAGGCAACTGGGGCTAGTGGGAAGGGCTAAGGGGGTGACGGCTGCAGCGGGGCGAGCGTTGCTGCCGGTCCCCGATGTGAGTGATTGAAGGGGGATTTTGAGCTCAGTTTCTCTTGACAATATGAAATGCTTTTGGGGTTGTAGAGGGCACAAAATTGGAGCAGCTGAGCCCGTCCAGAGCCCTCAAGCGCTCGGGGCACAGCAGTGTTTCAAGGGTTTGCCAAGACTTTTGTAAAATACCAGTTGGAGGGGGAAACATCCATTCCCCCCCACCCCGTTTCTGCCCCTTTCCTGGTGGGGCAATGGGATCTTTGGGGGAGCAAAAAGCCGGGTTTGCCCTCAGCTGGAGTGGGGGGGCGTTGGGG
>VFFE01007817.1:307101-339962 GCA_008921705.1 Burhinus oedicnemus
GGGGGAGAGGGTAAGAAGGGTGGTAGGTGTCTGTAAAATGGGGTGCTGGGGGTGGGCAAGAGGGGGGGCAGGCCGCTGAAGGGGGGTGCAAGGCATCAGCAAGGCGTCTGCAGGGCGGAGGGGCAGGGGCGCAAAGGAGGGGGCGAGGGGTGCCCAAGGTGGGTGCGGGAGGGATGCGAGGAAGGGAGAAAGGCACCTGGGCGATGCCTATTGGGGGTCTCCCTGCTGGGCCTCCCTTGTCCCCTCCTCCGCATCTAGATGTGACCCACTGGTGATGCTGCGGCCCGTCGGAGGGGCGGACAAAGGCCACTGTCCCCGCAAAGCCCCACGTCACCCAGTCACTGTGGGGGCTCAGCTATTGTCCCTGCCAGGCGCTTGCATGGATGCGCCTGGTGCTGGGGTGCAGGCAGGAGGCAGGTGGGTGGTCCCCCTCTTTTAGCATCTTGTCCCGGGGAGGGTCTGTCCGACCCCCTGGTGCACCCATGGGACCTCGCTGGAGGAGGTGTTCTCAGTGGCAAAGGAGAGGTGGGGAATTAATTAATCTGTCCTGAAATGACAGCTCACGGGAAAGAGTGAAAGGAATTTACATCTCCCTCAGCAAGGGATGATACGTCCTGGGGACGCTCGGCTGTGACCTGTGTCCCCTCCTCACAGCCCCACTTCGGAGCTCCAGAGACCTGTCCCTTCCCATTGCAAACACCCGGGTCCAGTCCCCATCACAGCTCAAATCCTGGCTCAGGAGCTGGAGGGGTCCCCGTGGGGGGACGGTGCTGACCCCCACGATAGCAAAGGAGGGAGCCATAGGGACGGTGGCTTCGTCCGGGTGGGCTGGAGATGGACAGGGGCAAGGAGGGGGTCTCCTGCTCCGCCACCAGAGCAGCCCCTCGTTTGGCCCTTCATCCCATTATAACACTGGGGTCAGTGTTATGAATTACACTTTGGGCGAGATTAATTACATTAATCCTCCCTCCTGCTGCTGGTGGCCAGTCCAGCTTGCAAGTGACGGGCTGGGGGGAGCGGGCTGTGAGGTTTGCCTGCTCGCGTGGTGCTTTCAGCCTCCCCCGGCACCAGGAGGACTCAAAGCCGGACCCGAACCTCTGCCTTGTACTCTTCCTCATCCTCAATTACACCAAAGCTTCCCCAGGGCAAGATTTTTCTTCCTTAACCAGAGGAGTTGCATGGAGACAGGTAGACTGAGGCAGGACACTCAAAAATCCCTCTCTGTCCTGCTGGGACAAAAAAATCACAGCAAAATAATAATTTGGAGATATTTTCTTGAGATGGATGTGGGGAGAGGATGTACCGAGCTCGTGACACGAAGGGGTTCACTGCAGCCGTGTCGAAACGGGCTTTTCTCCTTTGCTCCAGCGATTCTGATTTCATTTTTACAAGCAATAATTACTTTCAGCCTCCAACAAAACCAGCTTCGAAGCAGCCAGCTGGAGCTTTGCGCTTAGAAAATAGCAAAGTGGAACAACTCTGGCTGCTCCAAAACTCGAAAGTGAGCTCGGCATCCCCTTTCCCAGCCTGGTTTCGACGATTTGATGTTTTCCAGGTGCCTGGCAGCAGCGGAGAAGGACAAAGAGGGAAGTCAAGCGTCTGCAAGTGCTGGTACCCATCCTGGGATGGGATAATTTGCTTTCCGGAAGCATCTCTCCTTCCTGCTCCATCCCATCCCAAGCCCACAGATCCGCAAATCCCATAGACTTATGAAATCCTTAAATCCTCCAGCAATTTCTCAATGAAATAACCACTCTGAGTCCATTTGGGTGGCCTAACTGGGACCGAGAGAGTTTTGACTGGGGCTGTTTCCTTCTGTGCAAGGCTTGCTGCGATTTCGGGGATGCTGCAGTGGCCGGGGAAGGGCGATGGGATGCTCGGAGCATCTTGTCTGGGACCCAGAGGTGCCCACTTGTCCTCTTTCCTCCTGTATTTGCTCCTGAAGCTTTAATACTAAATAATAAAAAAGCAGCGGGGATCCGAGCTTGGATCACGATGGGATTTTAACTGATTAGACCTTGGTGTCACCTTCCTTCGCCGTGTTATTTTACATGCCGTGTCGCCTTTCAGGGCAAGCTGGGCAGTTAACCTTTGTGCCGAGCGGTGCCGGGGAGGAAGTTCATTACAGCAAATGAATTTGTAGGCTGGAAATGACGGATTAGCTCAGCTCAGAGAATAAAGTAGGGCTGGAGATAGCTGGAGGAAGCGAGGAGCGTAAAAAGTGTCACTTCTCTGAACATTTCCATCCCATGCTAGGACTTGGTCTGGCTAATGAGGGTTTCTCGAAGCACCAAAGGGATGGAGGCCATGCCAAAGCGAGACCTTCCTGAAACGCCCTGATTTTATGCAGGAAATTTTGGTGAAAGTCAGTGCTGCCCCGTAACGTGTATTTCCCCAAGGGTTTGCACCTCACTTGTATTTTGGCAGCTTGTGCTTTCAAATAACCCCCAAATGCTGCTTTTGCCTTTCACCCCAGCAGGATGCGGCATTTCCACCCCGTTTCTCTATTCCGCATAGTTTTCTCTCAAAACAGAGCTGCTCTCTCCCCATCCACTAAGTTTTGCAAGCGGAAAGTCTTGGGGGGCCTGTGGCTTTGAATAACTGCCGGGGTCTGCACCGGAGGTTCTGATTCCATCAATGGTCACTTTTTATGTACTGGAGTTGGTGCAGACTGGGAGCCACTGGGCTGCAATCGGGGGATCTGGTCCCCTGATTGATCTGGAGGCTCAATTATCCCCCAAAACCAGTGACCGGCATGAGTATGGACCGGAATGGGGGTCACAAAATGACCCTTCTGGAAGAGTTGCGGGTGGGAGGGCTGCGCCGAGGGGCTCGGCGTCCCCCAAACAGGGGCAAAACTCCCCAAAATCCCATCGGCATTTTGCCGGAGCGTGGAAGGACACAGAGGGGGGGATGCTTTGCGCCCTGCTGGGGGCAGGTTTAGCGTCGCTGGTCGGAGCACGGAGGCAAAACGGTTTCTAAGAGGGAAGGAGACTTTACCCGTGTTGCCGGCGGGGAGTTTGAGAGCTGCGATGCCCAAATTGCTCCATTTATACCCACTCCGACACCCACGTAACGCGCTCAAGCTTGTGATTTTATTTAAATTGCGATTTTATTTGAATTGCAATTTTATTTTAATTGCGATTTTATTTAAATTGTGACTTTATTTAAGTAGCGATTTTACTTAAATTGCGATTTAAAGCGATTTTATTAAGCCCTTTTGTCCTATGCCTTTTCCGAGGTTGGGATTTGGTTTTTTTTGGTAAATCCAGAGGGGAGCGGGAGCGTTGCTAAGAAGGGACGGAGGGTGGCAGAGGCTGTCATCGGGGAGAGGACGGGAAAGCCACAGGCGCATGATAATCCGGCTGCTGGGTAATGTGGGCGAGTCCCGGGAGCTGGTGGGGAGGTCGCAATAAATCAGCTTTGAAATTAGTACTCGGGCACCAGCAAACTCATTTCCAGACAGGAGCGTTTGTTCCTTTTGCTCGTCAAATTATCCACTGAGTGGGAGGCGTGCGCTTTCCCGAGCATTGCTGCCGCACGGCGGCAGGTGACGCTATTCAGTTGAAGCAGGAATTTGGGGGGGAGAAAAAGCAGATTTCCCATTAGCATTTGCAGCTTAAATCATATTAAGTTATTTATTCACTTTTTTTCTTAATAAATCTTCATGGTTAATGCGTCATTATTAGTACAACGGGCAGCGTGGCATTTGGAGTTTTACTTGAAAATTGCAGTTTTGGTTGTTCTGGGCTGTTTCGCAGTGCAGGGTGTAGCTCTTGCTTCTTGAATTTCATCCATCACCCCTGACAGTTCTCCCAGTTTTCTTGGTATTTTGCTCTTCTTCAAACTTCTGTTTCAGGAATGGAGCAACTGGCGTGAATCTCAGTGTAGTTTTTTTTTTCTTTGAACAGTTTTTGGTCACACTGATGACGGCAATGGGTTTGCAAAGACGAAGCTCAGCAATTCAGTAGTCCCAAACCTTCCCCTTTGTGCCTTTAATAAAGGAATAATTTGAAAACCGATGAAAACTAAAGGGTGTTTGGGCATTGCAGAGTTTTTCTTTGCATGGGTGAACAGATTTTAGTTTTCTTGTATTAGTTACTGTCCGTGCAGGCAAGGAAGGCGAATGAGAGCTGCAGTGACATATTCTTTTTAGTATTTAAGACATTCATAGCAATTAACAGTGCAGCCTGAAGAGGGGAAAAAAGATACCAAGTATTTCCTGGCGGCCCTTTCAAAGTGGCCATTGCGACTGGAGTGTGAGCTGTGGTTGGGTTTTTCTTTCTTTAAGTGCAGTAATCCTGGTAATCCCCTTCCCCAGCCCTGCTGGCAAGGGGAAAAGAGAAGCAAAAAGACTTATTTCTGCTTGCTCCTGTGGTTTTACTTCAGCTTTTAAGGTGCGGATGCTCTTCGTGCAGCGCTGGCAGTGGTATTGCAGCCACGGAGGGCATTAACTCTCAGCCCTTGGCTTTTGCAAGGAGAAAAATCACGTTTTCTGTGGAAAGCGTGCTTGCAGCAAGAGAAGCCCCAGCCTGGTTGGGCTGAAGAGGAAGCTTCGTCCTCGCAGGTTCTTGAGGGCCTTTGGGGGTTGGTGGTGGCCATGTCCTGTGGCCAAGTGCCATCTAGTGAGTCCTGCAGGTATCACGTTTGGAGACTGAAACTTGCTGTCATTGAAAGTGTAGGGTTGGGTTTTTCCCCCCCGGTTTGGAAATCCCCTTTTTTATTTTTATTCTTTTTAGAAAGGAACCACAAGAATGAAGCAGGAGTTTGGTTTTTTTGGTCTGAAACACTCAGCCCTCTCCCCTTGTAGTAAATCCTTCCAGACTTACATTTTGTATACAATATAGGTGATGTTACAGGTGGTTTTGTTTGGATATGGGAAGAAAAACTTCCTACAAGTCCGTGTTTTTAGGACCATGCCTGGAGGAGGAGGCACGCAGAGGCGTGATGCTCCTGGGCTCACATGGATGCAGGGGTGGGTGATGGCTGGGAGGACGTAAGGGAGCTCTCCACGCCCAGCCCCAACTTCTACCTTCTTCTCCTTGCTAAGCAGAGACACGACGAGGAGGCGGTGATTGACCAGGGAAGAACGAGCAACGTTGTCAATATTCACTATGAGAAGGAGGAGTTGGAAGGTGAGTCTCTGCTGAGATGCTGGGAGAGGGGCCACCAGCCCAGCGCGTTTTCCCATTCCACAAAGTCCCTGCGGCGTCCCTTGCTCAGCGTACACATCATGTGCAGCAAGACGTGGTGTGTTTCTAAATAAATAAGCACAGTTATTTTCACATTTTTTAATATTACGGCTTTTAAACAGAGGGGAAAAAGCCCCCATGGCAGCCATGGTGTGAGTTTTAGCCACGAAGCTGGGTAATTCATGGCTTGTTTTCTCAGAGAGGCTGCTCTTGGCTTGGAGAGGTCAGGAGAATAATTTGATGGCTGCAGACTCAGGGCTGTGATTTTCTTTTTTTGTTCTGACGTTCATTATCATGGGAATGATTTGATCTTCTCTTGTTGCCTTGTGCCATACAAAGATTTAACCAATAATTACCTTCTGGTGCTGCTTAATGAGCAAGTCTGAGTGTTGTCCAGCCGAAGCTGGAATTTGAGAAGAGGTTCGGTACTTTCAGGGCACTTTTAGATGACCCGGAGCCATCACTTCTTGTTGCTCTGTTGTTGCAAAGTTTGAGTAAAATAGGCTTGAAAAAAAGGACAGGTCTGTGGCATTTAGGGATCCAATGAAAATAAAATGAAGAGAAGTTGGTGTTTCCACCTGGGGTGGCTGCACTGATTTAATTGTGGCATCTGCGTCAACCATCTCCACAATATTGGGAGTGATGCAAATGCTGCTTTTTTGCAGGCCATCGGACCCTGTATGTGGGAGTGCGGATGCCGCTGGTGAGGCAAAGCCACCGGCATCACCGACCCCACAGCCAGAAGCATCGGAAACGGGAACGGGAAAAGGACTCCGCCCCGGCGGAGCAGGGCTACCAATGTAAGTCCTGCCGCAGCGTTCACGAGACTCCTTGGGGCTACGTGGGTGCTGGGATCTTCCGCCAGCAGGTCTGTGTGGCTAATTTGTGTGGCTTGCTGTTCTTCTGAGGGAAAGTGGCATTATTTAGCAAGACCCCCCTTTTTCCATACTTTTCTACTTTATTTTTTTTTTAAGGCAGTTAAACGCATAATGGATTTAGGCTTGTCTTCCTTAGAGTGATCCTGGCTTTAAAAATGGAAATGTGGGGAAGGAAAGCAGCCCATCCTTATGCAGAGGTGGAATAGATGCTTCTCCTTCTCCATGGCTCTGTGCAAGCCCGGCCAGACCCAGGGGAGAGGGGCCAGCCCAATATTTATGGCTGAATTGGTGGAGATCCAACGGCCACTTCACATGTGAGTGTGTCAGGCCAAATTCAGGCGTGGTAACGGGCTGGGGCTTTGTCTTCTGCCCCCAGACACCCCGTCCCAGCGGGTGCAGTTCATCCTGGGGACCGAGGAGGACGAGCAGCACGTTCCCCATGACTTGTTCACTGAGCTGGATGAGATCTGCCTGAAAGAGGGCGAAGATGCCGAGTGGAAGGAAATGGCAAGGTAAATCCCTGCTACCGGCTGTGGTGGGAGAGGAGTCCTTGTGCCGGCAGTGCCTGTGGGCTCTGCCTTCCACTCTCCGGCACACAAAGCTTTTGCAGCTGTAGGTGCCCATGTAAGGAGCCTTTGCCTCTTGCTACCCCGCAGCTCTCTCAAAGGGGTTGCACACCTGAGGCTGTTTTCTTGCCCAATGTCTGCAGGTGGCTGAAGTTTGAGGAGGATGTGGAAGATGGTGGTGAGCGCTGGAGCAAGCCTTACGTGGCCACGCTGTCCTTGCACAGCCTCTTTGAGTTGAGGAGCTGCATCATCAACGGGACGGTGCTGCTGGACATTTGTGCCAACAGCATCGAAGAGATTGCAGGTACTGTGGGCATCACGTCCCTCCGGGAACAGCCGAGTGCAATTTGCAGTGGTTCCCTTCACTCCCGAATCAAACCCTGCCCCAATGGCACGTCCTTTTCCAGAAGTCCTGCTGTGTTTTTAAGTCATGGGTTGTTTTTGGATGTAGACTGGGCGTGCAACAGTCACACCAGCTTTTTTTCCAATACGGGATCCTTTTGAAAGCAATTTGTGGGGTTAAAGAAGTGATTAGAGAATATTCTCCAGCCAGAAGGGAGTGTGTGTCAGGGTTTAGGAGGCTGCTCTTAGAAACATGGAGTCTGCGTAAGAGCTGAACCTCCTTAAATAAACTACTTATTACAAGCCATTTCCTCATGTTCTTTTTTTTTTCTATTGCATTAACATCCAGGATTTAAGAGTTTTAAAGGCAGAGTTTATGTAGCAGATGACCAAGCAGTGTATTTCTGTGGGGAAGATAATTGAAAAAGCATCTTTGGAGAAATTATCTTTGACTGGCAGGTCTCCATTCAGCCCTTTCAAGAGCTGGAGAAGTTGCAGCCGTTCTTAGCACATTTCTCCCTGGGCTTGGCAAATTGCAGTCGATCGGCAAAGGAAACTCTGGGAAAGTCTGTGCTAGTGATTGCTTATAATTTGTTTAAATATGTAGAGTCAGACAGAAAGGCCAGATCAGGCAAGAAAATTGCATTATTTAGAATGGGAAGTAATTATCTTAGCGGAGTGATGAATAAGCACTTTGGTGATGGCTTTTAGCAAAAGAAAATTCTTGCTTTCGCTGCAAAGGCTGCACTGTATTAAATGTCTTGCTAAGCAAGGCAGAGCTCGCGTTAGGGTATCCTGCATGGTGCAGCCTTCCCTGGGGGCTTCAGGGGTCGGGACTTGGGGAGTTTCTGCTCTGATGGCTTCATTTCCCTTTGCCATCCCCAGATATGATCCTGGGCCAGCAAGAACAGTCCACGGAGTTTGACGAGGGCATGAGGGCAAAAGTTCGAGAAGTCCTTTTGAAGAAACATCACCATCAGAATGAGAAGAAAAGAAACAACCTTCTCCCTATCGTCCGCTCATTTGCTGATGTGAGCAAGAAGCAGTTAGACCTGCATCCCCTCGACAAGCCAGGTGAGGGTTTCTGCCAGGCTTTGGCACCAGGTGAAGGTTTCTGCTGGGCTTTGGCCCTGTTAGACTTGTCCTGGCAAAGGAGAAGCGTCCCAATTGCTCCTTGCCTGTCTTTCTGAGTGTCTTTCTTTTTCCTACCAGCCCAAACACTCACCCCTCATCCTTCTCCCACCACTGCAGAAGCTAAAAATGGGGTGAATCATGACACCAATGCGATGGATTTAAGCAAGGTAGCTTTCTTATGCCTTTAGGGCCAGATTTGCTCTTGCAAACTTGACTGCAGAGTGTGCTGCAGAGTGCTGTGGGCTTTGCTTTTGGGATAATCACCTGAAAATCCCTTGTTGTGCCCAGGCGGAGCTGCACTTCATGAAGAAAATTCCCACTGGGGCTGAAGCGTCCAACGTGCTTGTAGGAGAGCTGGATTTCCTTCGCCAGCCCATCGTGGCATTTGTCCGCCTGACCCCAGCTGTCCTCCTCTCGGGCATGACGGAAGTTCCCATCCCAACAAGGTCCAAATGAGAAGCACAAAGTTTTTATTTAAAAAAACCCACAACAAAACATCAAATTGTGTGCATCAGTTGGGCATCCCAAGGGAACAAGGCCAGTGGGAGTAAGCACTTTTCTCCCACCCACATCTCCTTGCCTTCATTTCTCCTTTCCCTGCTGTAGCTTTTAAACCCATTGGCCAATTTTAATGAAAGCTGGCCCAAAAATTAAATTTGCCATCGGTTTTGATGGGTTTCAAATTCATCACCGGAGTCGGTGAGCCTACCTGTCCCCTCTCGAGCTGTGCTCTGGGCTGGTATCTCCTGGGGATTTCCTTGGGTGCCCTTTGAGCAAGGGCATGTTCTTCTCTCTCATTTTGGTTTTCTTGCCTAGGTTCCTGTTTGTTTTGCTTGGACCAGGAGGAAAAGCCCCTCAGTACCATGAGATCGGCAGGTCCATGGCTACTATCATGACAGATGAGGTACGATGAGATACAAGATATCTCTGGGTCATTTTTTGGCTTTCTTCACCTCTCCCTGTCTCTGTAGTAGTGAGGAAGAGGATTTGCTGTCCCAGATGCCTACAGGAGGCTAAAATCCCACTTGGGGTGCATCCTGCACCCTTCTCCCCAGGGTCCCCAGCATGCTGTCCCCAGTCGTGGCATTGCCAGGGCCAGCAGAACTTCTCCTCTTTGAGCAAAAGGCTGTGGTGTGCCATGGGGGATGGGGGTCTCCTGGGGATGATTACAAATACCACAATGCACAGATTTTTCCTTTGGGGGGAATATTTCTTGGCATTACCAATAGGAAATTTGGGGAAAATGATCCTGCGTTTAGCCAAAAGCTTAGTGCACTGGTTAGGACATCAGAGATGGGTTGTCCTCTCACCAGGTCATCTCCTATTGGCAGGTTTTCCATGACGTTGCCTATAAAGCCAAGAACCGGGCTGACCTCGTGGCTGGCATCGATGAGTTTCTGGATCAGGTCACGGTCTTGCCGCCAGGAGAGTGGGATCCATCGATCCGAATCGAGCCTCCGAAAAACGTCCCTTCACAGGTGGGTGCTGTGACAGAGGGAGGCGTGGGGGGGACGGGCAGGACGGCAGCACAGCTGGGGATGCTGTTCAGGGGCCCTAATTCACAAGTCATACACAGACCAGAAGCAAAACAAGCCAGTGGTTGCAAATCCGTATCTTTATCTTATTTCCATTTTAACAGGAAAAAAGGAAGATGCCAGGAGCTCTCGATGACAGTGCTTCTCACAGCAAGCCGGAGAAACACAGTGGTCCTGAACTGGAGCGGACAGGAAGGTGTGAACTTAAATAGTTCGGGTTTTTTTTTTTTTCTGTTTGCCTCTAAAATCTGAGTGTGCACCTCCCTTCTAGCAGGGTTTTGGGGTTAGTTGGTTCACTGAAAGGGCTCCACATTGGTCCCCTGGGCTGGGCAGGTGGGAGATCTGGGCAGCTGGGCTCAGCCGCAGCGTCGTTGCACACAGGTTTTCTTGATTTGGGGCAGAAGCAGATGTGTAAATACCTCCAGGTAGAGCTCTGCTGCTTCTCAGAGCAAGGGACTGTTGCAATAAGAGGGAATGGGCTCTCAGGTTTGGTCTTTTTTCTTTTTGTTGGAGGGTTTTTTTTGTATGCCTCAGTTTCTACTGAGTGTAAAACAGGAGAAGGTGACTGCTGCTTTTTAGCAATATAAGTTCCTCTGTGCTTGTGCTTGTCCTTCTGCAGCAAAGGAAACTTTATGTGGTCTTTGAAGTGAACGCTTTATTTTTTTTCCTTCTTCCAGGCTCTTTGGAGGTTTGATCCTGGATATGAAGCGAAAAGCCCCGTGGTTCTGGAGTGACTTTCGGGATGGTCTGAGCCTGCAATGTCTGGCATCCTTCCTCTTCCTGTACTGTGCCTGCATGTCCCCTGTCATCACCTTTGGGGGACTGCTGGGAGAGGCAACCAGCGGCCATATAGTGAGCACCTCTATGTTGGGTGGCGTGGGGCAGGATAAAACTCACGCAAAAGTCCTTGCTGCGGTGAATTTGCGTTGGTTGTTTTTTTTCCCCCTAATGATTTCGTTACTCACTGCTGCCTCTCTTTCCTGGACAGAGTGCCATGGAGTCGCTGTTGGGTGCATCCATGACTGGCGTGGTGTATTCCCTCTTTGCTGGCCAACCTCTCACCATCCTTGGCAGCACTGGACCTGTCCTTGTGTTCGAGAAGATCCTCTACAAATTCTGCAAGTAAGGCTGGCTGCTGTGTCCAGGTGCTGTGAGAGCCTTCAGAAGTGATGGAGAAAAGATGCTTTTCTTACATTTTTCTTGGTGGCAGTTGTTAGATTTAAGTTGTTTTCTGTGTCACAGACGTTGCATGCTGCTGCTTTAGTATGTGATGGTGCAAGAGCCCTCGGTCTCTGAAGGATGGATGGGGTCGTTTGGGATTTTGAGGGTTAAAGTGAAGCAGCAGCAGGAGAAACCACAAGGATGTGGATGCCCAAGCTGGGCTGCACAAGGAAGATGAGAAAAATCACTCTGATTTGGGAATGAGGGAAGGTTTGCTTTCCCCTGAATACAAAACCAGGCACTTTTTAGCATGATGTTTGCTGGAAGTGGAAATATATTTTGCCCACATATCCAAATAGTTTTCTGGTCAAATATTTTGAGTTTTGATGATTTTTATTGAAAAAGTAGGAGCTCTTCATGTGAAATGGATGTTTTCCATTACAGTCTTTTTGCTGGGATGACTTTGATGTGAGATTAACCACACTTATAGCAATTACATTTATTATTAAGCCCCAACTTGCTGGCAGCAGGTAACTGTGTGCAAACCCAGCCGGTTTCGGTGTTAGGGCATCATCAGGGTGATGTGGGAGAACACCACCTCCCACAACTGGGACCTGACCTCAGTTAGGCCTCCAAGGCGTTAACACAAGATAATTGTTAAATAATGATAATTAAATAATTGGCCTCTCCTCCTGTGGGTCCACACCCTGCACCGCAGCCCCGAGGCTGTCTGTAGTAGTACATGGAAACTGCATTTACCCTCTGCAGCCTTGACACGCTCCTAAACTGCTCCCAACTTCCCCTGCAGGAAGGCATGGCTCAGAGCCTCTTGCTGGCCTTTCCACCCTCCGTTTTATTTTGGTTTCCCAGGGACTACACGCTCTCCTATCTCTCTCTACGGGCGTGCATCGGGCTGTGGACCGCCTTCTTCTGCATAGTGCTGGTGGCCACTGATGCCAGCTGTTTGGTGTGCTACATCACCCGCTTCACCGAAGAAGCCTTTGCCTCCCTCATCTGCATTATCTTCATCTATGAGGCTCTAGAGAAGCTGAGTCACCTGCGAGAGACCTACCCTGTGCACATGCACAGCAAGCTCGACTTCCTCACCGTCTACTAGTGGGTTTCTTCCTCCTACAATGCTGCTGCCCCTTGGCAGGAGCTCAGGGCCGCACCTCCATTGCCTTTCCCTTACCCCTGTCTTGGCTTCTCTCCTCCCAGCTGTAAGTGTGAGGCACCGACTCATCCCAGCAACAAAACCCTGCATTTCTGGGAGAGCAACAAGATCAATGTGTCCGGCATCACCTGGGAAAACCTCACGGTGACTGTAAGTGCCCTGAGCCACTGCTTCCTCATGCTGTGGCCACGGGGTCCAGGGGCACTCACATGGTGCAAAACTCAGAGCCCTTCAGGTGATGATGGGCTTCAAACTGTGCTAGTGCTGCTCTGAAAGGTCATTACTTAAATCTAATGTGTGGTTTTAACCCGCTTGGTCCTGGGAAGGAGAGTCCACCTCGTCCCCAACATTGTGGGTAATAACTGTCATCCTCAGGACAACATTTCTGACCGGCAGCAAGGTTAAGTGAGTGCTCTGATTATTGTAGAAGTTGGAAGACTTAAGTTCATGCTTGAAGGCAGTAATTAGCTTCCTTAATTAGTTCCTAATAACTCCAGCCCTTGCTTCCTTACTCAGCACTGTCTGAAGGTATGTGCATAAATTTGCATGTCTGAGCAGCCTCTTGGGCTGTTGTTGCTGGAAGCAGAGCCCAGGCATAGGATGGGAGGCTCTTATGGCCATCTTCATCCCTTCTTGGCTGTGTCCTGTGAGGCCTCCACTGGGAAAGGACAATTTGTGTCTTCTCCTTTCCTACCAGGGTTGTCTTAGCCCTCCTTCCCTGTTCCTTCTTTCTCTATCCCCAAGAGTGTCCAGTGTCGTCTTCAGCCATGGTTACCTGCTATTCAAGCGGAGGATGTGCCATGGGTCTGTGTGGTATGGTGTCCCATCACATCTCTCTCTGCTCTCCTCTGTATAGTTCGATGTGTCACTTGTTCAACAGCTGCTGCTCCTGAAATATAAATCTCCGCTGGCAGCAGCAGTTACAAGGTCGTGGATCTTGGAGCAAGATCCTCAAAACCCCCTAGTTATCCGAGGTTTCCTTGCTGCATGTGCACTGCCTTTGTGTCCTGACGCTCTGTTTCCCCAGGAATGCCGGTATTTGCATGGACAGTTTCAAGGACCTGCCTGTGGACGCAATGGCCCCTACACGCCTGATGTCCTCTTCTGGTGCTGCATCCTCTTCTTCTCCACCTTTGTCCTGTCGAGCTTATTGAAGAAGTTTAAAACCAGCCGTTACTTCCCAACCAGAGTAGGTAGAAGACGGTGGCCAGCAGCCTTCTGCACACTCATTTCCCAAAATGCCTTTCCTGGAGCACTAAGCAGTGTTTGCCACCACTTGGACAAGCTGGGAAATGTTGACCTTGAAGGCCAAGCTTGGATGTCCCTCACTCATTTCCATGAGTGCAAAACAATTGTTACGTTTCCCACCTGCCTTGTGACCTGCCCCAGACCAATTTTTTTGCTCAGGCAGTGGGAAATCAGGTCTTCCAAAGTTGGGGTTTTGTTGTTTGGGGTTTTTTTGTGTGTTTTTTTTTTTTCTTTTAACCTTCTGTGCCTTATGTGCTCAAGGGGAAAGTTGACTCAAATGAGGAGCTGCCATAGAAAAAGACACAAAAGGCACTGTTTCTTCCTTTTGAGGAACAAATGATGCCTCGGTGCCTTATTCCCATTTTAGCTGTGAGTGTGGCTGTAGTGCAGACACCTGTTTCCTTATGTATTAATATTTATTGGATTTTTTTTTAAAGGTTTGAATTAAAACAACTGTTTTCCACCTAATTAAACTTTTTTATTGTCTGACACCAGATCTCCCAGGGACAAACACAGCAACAGTATCTAACCAAGGGATTTGGCTGCATGTCCTCAGAGTGGTGGGATTTTGTTAACCAGCCTTAAAGTTGTTGATGTCCCTAACTTTTCCATCTCACGTTATGGCCCTGTTTGTGATGCCCGTTTCAGCTCTGGTTTCTTACCCCAGGTACGGTCCACAGTAAGTGACTTTGCTGTTTTCCTCACTATCGTCATCATGGTGCTCACTGACTTCATGATTGGGATCCCATCGCCGAAGCTCCATGTCCCCCATATGTTCAAGGTAATGGGGTGTTTTGGCATGGAGCTGGTTTCAACCCGTGGGGATGCCACGAGGTGATGTTGGGGCAGGACAGGGCTGAGCCTGGAGGAGGTACTGGTGGTGTTACCATCTCCTCTTCCACCTCCAAGTGCATCGTTTCCTTCTGGAAATGAGAAGAGTGCCCCAAAACTAGATATCTATGGGAGAAGCAGCTATAGGTGCTTGCAAAGAGGACGCTGGCACTGCTGAACCACATGGGAGAAGGTGACATGAAGGCAGAGCTGGGAGATGCTGTGACACAGGGATGGAGAGGAAAATCAAAGCCAGTGAAGTGGCTGGGCTGGGAGTTGATCCTGATGTGTGTGCTTTGTTGCAGCCTACCAGAGATGACCGCGGGTGGTTGATCAACCCCATAGGGCCCAACCCTTGGTGGACGGTGTTGGCTGCACTCATCCCAGCTCTGCTCTGCACCATCTTGATCTTCATGGACCAGCAGATCACTGCCGTTATTGTGAACAGGAAGGAGCACAAGCTGAAGGTAAGGGGCTGCAAGAGATGACCCCATCCTCAACGCACGCTGGGCTGCAGGTGTGGGGAGAAGCTCCTCTTCCAAATGCTTTGTGAAGGCATTGGTTTGCGACAATGTCAGGCTGCGTGGCAGGATGCTCTCCTGGATTAATGATGACACAGGGAGCAAGCAACAGGGGAGTTCAGATGAGCAATCTTTCAGAGGAGCAAATTAATCTTAGAGCAATATAGAAGCGTGTTTTTGTTTTTAAATGTCAGCAGCAGCTGGGGGAATGAATTGTTTGATGCGCTGCCAGGGATAATTTGGAGTCAGGTCTTACTTGCAAGTGGTAGAAATGTCTTTATGAATGAAAAAATAGTCTTTTTTTTTTTTTTTGAGAAGTAGATATTGCACAAACCTCCCAAATCCACTCTATCTGAACTCCTGCCAGATTTTCATGCAAGGTGCTTGTGCAAAGACCAGATACATCCTTGTTTGTTTCCAATTCTTACTTTAAATTTTCAAGAAGGTGACTTGCGCTCAAGTAGGCTTTGAATCTGACTTGCAACATTGCCCTTGCTCTCGTGCTGTGGGATGCTCTGTTCCTTGCTTTGCTCCCCACAGAAAGGATGCGGGTACCACCTGGACCTTTTCATGGTGGCTGTGATGCTCGGGGTGTGCTCCGTGATGGGGCTGCCCTGGTTTGTGGCTGCGACTGTCCTGTCCATCACCCACGTGAATAGCCTCAAAGTAGAGTCTGGCTGCTCAGCTCCAGGAGAACAACCCAAGTTTCTGGGGATACGAGAGCAGAGAGTCACTGGCCTGATGATCTTTGTGCTCATGGGCTGCTCAGTCTTCTTCACTTCGGTGTTAAAGGTAAGAGAAAAATGCAAAACACCCGACAACCAGGAGCTTTTTGGAGGTTATACAAAAATAGTCCCCCCTCTCCAGGCCTGAATAGTTGTGGAGCAGGGGAGGAGGCGATCCCAAACCTTGAGGCTTGGCCCACAGTGGGAACCAGCCTTGGTTACGTTTTCCAGCCCTTCACACCCCAGTTTGGTGTGCTTGAGGCAAGCAAGCAAGACAACTGCTTTAATTTCCAGGTGTCTTTCAGGCCCAACTGTGTTTATGGGTTACAATTAAGCTGATTCAGACAAGTACATGTGCTCTCTTTCAAGCAGGCAACATGTTATCGGTTGGAATTTGCTCCCCCAAATGCCTCAGAACAGCCGTTCCCAGTAGCTAATCACACTGAAATCATCCCCATGGGCTTCCTTGTGTGTTCCTCCCACAAAGTAATCTCATCTCCAGGCTAAAAGGAGGCACTTCGCTTTTGCGTGTTGCCACAAGAATACATCGAAATGTTTTTCTGCCATCACAGAATGTGGCATATGGTAGCATGGGTGAAATCACCTATTTTCCTCCAACCTTTCTGGAAAATAGGATTATTCTGATGAAACGTAACTCAGAAGCTCAGCCTGAAGCAGAGCATTAACTCACTCGCACGCACAAAATCTCTAATGGTTAAAATCCAACACGTCTCTAATCCTGTGGAAACTGGAAAGCTTTAGGCAATTTTGGGAAGTGCCTGTAGAAGAGAGTGGTCATACTGAAAATGCAATCAAAAAAAATTATTGCATTCTGGTTTTTTTTCAGTTTATACCAATGCCTGTGCTTTATGGTGTCTTTCTCTACATGGGTGTGTCATCGCTCAGAGGAATTCAGGTACAGACTCTTTTGTAGCGTGCAGCATGTTGGCTCCCTGCTGTTTCATCTCCAGAGAAGCAGGGGAAAAGCAGTGGCATGGGAGAAAAACCTCTCCAAAAGTGAGCAATGAAAATATTTTGTATAAGAAAAAAGATTGGTGGAGGCACAGGAGGTACGTAGGGCTGGAAGGACCAGGCAAGTTCAGCGCTCTCTGTTTCATGGTTTAGGGCAGGTCAGTGTTTGGTTAAAGTGAAAATTGGGGAATTCCGTGCAAAGGGAAGGCAATTCCTACCCCTGGTGGAAATCCTCGCTGGGGGATTCAGTGGGCCAAGAAACACTAATGATAGAATAATTGCCATAATAATGGAATAATTGCAATTTGGTGGGTAGCTCTTGTGGGCAAACTGGTTTATAGACGGAGCGAAGGGAAAATGGGTGCTGCTCCCAGGAGGAACGTAGTGGGATCCAGCATTTCTCATTGTAAGCGAGATCCTGAAAACTCCTTCCCCGTCTCACCAGGGCCAGAAACTTTCCACAGTCTCAAGGTGGCAACTTTTCCACTTTTATTTTTGCAGTTCTTTGATCGCTTGAAGCTGATTTGGATGCCGGCGAAACACCAGCCGGATTTCATCTACCTGCGGCACGTTCCCTTGCGGAAGGTGCATCTCTTCACCATGATCCAGCTGATCTGCCTCGTCCTGCTCTGGGCCATCAAGGTGTCCCGTGCTGCCATCATCTTTCCCATGATGGTAAGAGCCGGTGCCGCCTGGCCACGGGACGTTTGCAGCATTGGAGTGAGATGTAGCATCATCTCTGGCCTCACTACATCTTCCCTTTTATTTGTGAAGGTTTTGGCTCTTGTTTTTGTCCGGAAAGTGATGGATTTCTGCTTCTCGAAGCGAGAGCTCAGCTTTCTGGATGATCTTATGCCAGAGAGCAAGAAAAAGAAGTTGGATGATGCCAAAAATGAAGCCAAAGAAGAAGAGGTGATGCTTGCTGGGTGCTCAGGGCTGGACATCTCCCTTGGGCTCCAAGATTGCCTTTTTCTATCACAGCTTGTCTTTAAACGCTGGGGGAAGATCAGAACTCAATAGAAATAGATCCTGATAGCCTGGATCCCACATTGTAACCTTTTTTCCTAAATTAGCAGTGAGCTTAACACTTGAATAAAGGTATAATTTTTAAAGGAGTCATTTATAACAAATATTATTATAATTACAGAAATATTTGCTCATAATGGTGTTTTTAACCCCCACAAAATGTTTGGAGTGAAAGGTCTACCCTGCTGCACTAATAGAAGGTCGGAAGGAGAGGGCAGCATGTGATGTTTTGCTGGGTGTTTAGTTTCTCTCCACTTTGATCAAAGACAGAGAACTTGATTTGTGCCTTTTTATGTCAGGAGTCCCAGAAGATGATGGAAGCTGCTGCTGCAAATTCAATTCGGCTGAAACTGGGGAAGACCAGCAACTTGGATATCCCAAAGCAAAGCAGTGACAGGTAAAGTCCCACCAAGCACCAGGACCCCAGCAAAATTAGTTTGATGCTGTTTGGTACGATTTTCTCCACTTGCATCTTTATTGAGCATCCTATCGCAACACAGTCAGCTTGGTGGGAAAAGCAAATTTACAGGCGGGGCTGCAGGAGGTGATGCCAGGGCTCTGCCTCCAAGCAGAGTGGCTACACAACTCGCGTTTGACCCCCAAAAACTCATGTCATCAGTGACTTTACGGTAGCTGGAGATCCTCATACTTAAAAATGAGGAGTTGCAGGCCTGATCTGTACCAGCAGTGGCTTAGGAGCCTGCTCCAGGGCTAAACACCAGCAAGAGGCTTTGCACGGAGCTGTAGCTCTGCAGCTCTCAGACTTGCCTCCCAAAACCCCTCATCCAGCAAAACCTGCCGTGCATACGTGGAACTTTGGTTCTCTGGGCCCCTTGTTCCTCTTGCTGATGCTAATGCACTTGGTGGCATCAGTTCCCATAATCACGATTGCTATCTAAAACATTTATTGCAGGACTGATCCTTCCGAGATTAATATCTCCGATGAAATGTCGAAAACAACTGTATGGAAGGCTCTGACTATGAACATGGAAACACTCTGAATCCGGGGAGGAAAGAGGTAAAGGATCGCATGTAAACGTGACCGTGCTCCTCTGCAAGCGATGGCACGTGCCTATGGCTTGTTTTGCCGGCGATGCTGAGCAAACGGCTCGTCCCTGGGAGCAGGCAGTGAGGACCACGGCACGCAAACCAGGTCCACTCTGCTGGGGTGATCCCACGGTCTCCCGCTGATGATGCTCTCCCTCTTTTTCTCTCCCCCTTCTTCCCCCGCTTCCAGTTTTCATGTTTAGGAATTTTGACTTTTGAAGGAGAGGAGTGAGAATGTGACTCAGGGATGTGCCAACGCAGACACGGGGAGAAACTGCTCTTTTTTCAGTTGGAGGATTCCCATTTAAGCCATGCCGATGTTTTCAGCTATCCTTGGTGTGCTTCAGGCATTCAGTATCTCCAGACCAGCAAACTGAGGTGCACATCACAGTCAGTGGGAGTTCGGTGTTGTTCTGCCTCCGTCTGTACATGCGTGTGTTGTTGCGGTTTTGTAGTGGTAGAGGGACTGCTACTGCTTTATCATACAGTGCTATTTTTTTAATATCTAATTCCTCCTCTTCTTTCTCTTTGTTCCCCCCCCCCCCCAAATATAAACCCTGAACGTACAAAATCATTTTCTGTTGTATTTGACGCATTCTCCACTTTCTTCTTCATCACGACCAGGTACTTGGTCTGGTTTGAGGTCCTGCCTTCAGTTCACTCTTACGGCTCTTACTGGTACGTGAGGGCAGTGTGGAGCATCCCAGCAGTTGGGCCTAAGGCAAAGGAAAAGCGTTTGCTCCCTGCGCTCCAGTTTTACGTCGGGGTTTTGGGTTTTTTTTTTTGTTGTTTGGTTGGCTTTTTGGTTTTTTCCTTGCTTTGGCTCTGCCATCAGCCTGGAAGCTGCAAAAAGCAGAAATGCCACCTTCTTGTCCCCTGGATGTAAATTAATATAAGGGAGCACTTAAAATCAAACACCTTGAATACGCTGTATGGTCCTGGGAGCGACCAGGCGAGACCTGAGGCTCTGCCCCTCCGCTCTTCCTCCACTTTCCTTCCTCTTCCCTCCCTGTCTCTCTCTAGTTTTTTCTTCTCCCCTGTCCTTGCAAAGCCGCTTCTCTCGCAGAGTAGGATGAGTCGGGAGGAAAGTGGGAAGGTGCCTTTTCCTCCTCCCTTTCCCTGCCCCTTTGCAGTAAGGAGCTGTTGAGCAGAGATGGTTCTCGTGCTCTCTTCACGTCTTGAGGGGGTGGCTGGGCTGCGGTGTCACCCCCCGCGTGTGGCTGTGGAGCCTGGGAGGAGAGGACAACCCCGAAGAAAAGGTCCCCTTGCATCCCTCCACCAGCACGTGCTCCTGGCATCTGCACCCAGTGGGATGGCTGCACAAACCCTCCCACTATTGCAGTGTCCCATCCCCTGTGGGAGCCTTTTTCTGCATCAAACCAACCCAAAATGACAATGGCAAGTTGGTGCTTCTTGCAAACCGGGGGGAAGAAAAAAAAAAACAACAAACAAACCCCAAACCAGACATATAAACTTTCTGTGTAAGGATGAAAGCGGCACATCCCCAAGCAGGGCCAAAATCAGATGGCTTTTACAGGATGGGGTTTTGCAAAGTGGTGGTGCCAGTGTGGCATGGTGATGGTTGGAGGGGGAAGAAACTGGTTTAGCTCCTCAAAAGGAGGGGAGGCAAAAAAACCAAAAAAACCCCAAAAAACCCCAAACTTGAAGGAAGGGAAAGGGGCAAAGCCAGAGTTTTCTTGCTGCTGTTCCTCCATGATCCCCTCCACACTGCCTTCCTGGTAGGACTGTGCTCGCTACTCCAATGTGCCGGCTCTCCCTCCCCAGAGAGGAAATGTCCCGGTGCAGGAGAGCCCCCATCTCTCTCCCCTTCAGAAAATAAGCTTTAATTCCCAGAGAGGTATAAATAAGCATTCAGCCAGTGACCCGCAATGGGTGTGGAGCTGGGTGGTTGTGGTACCAGTCCTGTTGCTGCCCTGGCCCTAAAACGGAATTTGACACGTCTAATAGAGGACAATTTGGTTTGGTTTTTTTTTCCTTTTTATTTTCCTCCTATGTCAGAGGAGAGAGATGGGCTGAACTCCACTCCCTCCTGGCAGGGACCAGGGCCAGAGCCTGGGATTGTTTTTGGCACATGCCTGGCATCTCTCCAGCCTCGACGGAAAAGAAGAAACCCACCCCGGCGGGCAAACGGAGCCGGTTTGAAGGCAGAGCGGGCTGGGTCTGGCTCTGCATCTGCCCTGGCCTCGGGTGGGGGGGAGCTGGAAAACCTTGGCAGCTGCCTCGGCAATTCCTGAGTTAAAAAGCAAACCAGGCTTCCTCGGCGTGCCCCAGCGCGGCCCTCCTCTGCGTTGGGAGCTTTGGGCTTTTTGCTACTTACAGGGCTAGATTATTTTTTTTAATTATTATTATTTATTAATTTATATTTTTTTTAGTTAAATGAAAGCTGAGTTCTTGCTTATTAACGTGGCTCTAGGCCACCTAAAAGGCAGTTGTAAGCCCCCAGGCTGGCTGTGGGACCCAGCCTCCCCCCTGAATACACCATCAACCCACGGACGGCTCTGGATTTTGGGAGGGTTTAGTATTTCCCTGCACAGAGGAGAATTATACGGGGGGGGTGGGGGTGGGGGGAACAACCCTCAAAGCTGCTCCTGGAGTTGCTTTAGGACTAAAAAAAATAAAAAAAATACCCTTGAAGTGACAAACCCCCTTGCCATGGAGGCGGGAGGGGTGCTGGGTGATTTCCTCATCTTCGGTGCCTTAAAACAGCTCCCCAAACCTCCCCTGGGCCCCTCAGAAGAAGTTTCCTAAAATGAAGTGCAGGGAAATCCCATGCAAGGGGTGGTGTGGGGTGGAGTGGGTGGGGAGATGGAAAAAGGTAATAAATAAGGTGCTGGCGCACTTTTTTTTTTTAAAATTATTATTTTTTTTTTACCCCCAGCGTGCTACATGTAGAAATACAGAATTATTTTTGTTGTGGAGATGCTGCAATATATTTATTTTATTGTAAGAGATGATCTAGTTTGGAAATGCTCTGTGTTGTAAATAAAACTGGGGGGGGGAATAAAAAAAATCCACCGAGCAAATCTGTGTTATTTATCACTTTCAAACTTTGTGTGGTTTTGTGTTTAGGTTGTTTGTTTTTTGGTTTTTTGTTTTTTTTTGTTTTTTTTTTAAATTTGAATTATTTGGGGTTCATTCTGTGGAACTCGGATAACATAAATGCCTGTTGCCGTCTCGTGGGTCCTGTCCATGAATCGTTGCTGTCGCCTGACGCGTTCCACCCACCAGAGCCGTGTCGGGCTCTGATTTTTCTCTTGTTGCCCATTGAACGTAATGGGAAAATCATAGAATAAAACTCTCATTTGTCTCACTGTGCCGCTCCCGTCTCTTTGGAAGGGTGGAGAGGAGTCGCAGGTGCCTTCGAAGCTTTTTGAGGGGGGGTTGGAGGTGATGGGGGAGTGGGCAGCGCTGATTCGGGGGAAATCCCATCTCCCTGGGGCTTTGGGTCAGGAATCAGCTGATTGGGGAAAGATTTGCAATTAGTGGGTTTGGGGGGTTTTAAAAATGTAATTATTTAACTTTTTTTTTTAATTCTGGGGTTTTTAATTTTATTTTTTTAATTTTAGGTTTTTAAAATTTTGGTTATTTCTTTGTGCAAGTCATTGCAATGAGCTGTGTGTCGCAGGGGGGACACGGCCGTGTCACACATGTCCCCTCTGCCAGACGCTGGGGTGTGCGGGGAGTTCAGAAACAGGACTAGGGCCATGGAGGTGCTGGCGCACAACAGAAATCGGACCGTCCAGAGCCAGCAGTTCCTCCGCCCAGCGTTTTTGGAGGTATTTTTTTGACCATTTGCAATACGGTTAATTAGCATTAAATCCAAAGAGATCCTCATTATCTTTCATATGTTTTTTTTTTTTTTAATTAATTTCTTCCCAAATCCCCTCTGGCAGAGGTCTGTGGGGTCAGGCAAGCGCAGCCCAATCGCCCTTTTACCTAAAACTCGAGGAATCGAGAGAAAAATGGGGCACCTGAACCAAGCCTGGGGTTGGAGCCCGGTGCCTCGAAATCCCCGGGGACCAGCGGCATGCTGGATCCCAATGGGATGCTCGGAGGGGTTGGGGACGTCAGAAACCAGCTGCTGGATTTAGCCAAGGTTTTATTACGATTTAGGGAAAGCTGCAGGATCCACAGTGCAACAGGAGTGGTTACAGAGAAAACGGAGCCAGAGAAACTGAGGTTTGAAGGGGAGGCTGATGCACGGGGGAGAACTTTAGGAGGAGGCGACTGGGAAACTCCGAATGGGTCAACGCAGCTGCGTGGGATGGATAAATCCTTCCCACGGAGCATCCCATCACTGGAGGTGTCCAACATGCCCAGGCTGATGGTGCTGGAAAGCCGATGCCTTGAGCTGCCATTTATTTGTACCTTAAAATTAAAAAGCAAACAAACACCAAACACCTTCACGGAATACAAGCTCCCCCTAAAATCCCTTCAGGCACTTTAAAACAGCGGCGGTGATCTTCTTGTTTGCAAAGGAGCAGCTGCTTCGCTTCGAGGAGACCGAAACGCCATCGCATACCCGAAAAACGCAAATGATCCCACCACGTTAACACTGAAATGAAGTGTAAAACGTCAGGACGAAGCCTGGCAAGAACAAACCAGCCTCATTCCATTGTCAGCTATTAAATCCCCCCCCAAATAGCTTAGTTCTCCTTGTCTTATGGCAAACAAACACCAGAGAATCCATGGGAGCCAGCGAAAACGAGGAGCAGCATCAGGCGCAGGGAGCCGCACTCAGCCTTCACACTGAAACCCCTGATTTGTGGCTACATTTTAAAATGCCTCGTTTATTCAGTTTTAATTCCCTGCGTTTAGCTGTTTGGGATGACTTATGTGCGTGGTGGGAACGTGGGTGGGAAGGGGACGCTGCGGGGCTCCTCCCTCAGGGAGCTCTGTGCAGAGCTGCCAAAAATAAGAAAAACCCCTGGGGGAAAACTAAAACCGCGTTATGGATCGGGATGGGGGGGGGGCAGTGGTGTGGCGGGAGGTTATTTCCCACCGTGGTCCCCTTCCCCTCGCCCCATTTCACCTGTACCGCTTCGTGTTGATGAGCCAGTGCACAAAGTCCTTGGCCTTCATCTTGTCCAGGTAGCGGGTGAAGTCGCTGGTGAAGGTGCCTTCCGAGTGTCGCTTGATGTTGGAGGCAAAGCTTCGGGCGCTCCGTGATTCGTATGCCTGCCACCTGCTCGGGAGAGAAGGACGGGGCAAGAAAATGTGGTTTAAGGCACAATCGTGGCATGGGGATCCCGCGCCCTCCCTACACGAGGTCCCCAGGGCACAGGCCGTGTCCTCTGAAGTACTTTACTGTGTGGAGCATCCTCCAGAAAAGTGACAGTAATCCGTAAAAATAATTCGCAGTTTCAGGGGGGTCTAGCAAGCCTGGCCAGGGGTGTTCCCACATCAAATATATGCAATACCTGATTCTGTATTATCCGCCTTCCTCGGCTGTCGTGGGTTCGTGCCCCCACCCTGGCCCCCGCTTGCTGTTCCTGGGAGGGAGCACGGTGCTGCCCTGAGGTTCACATCACCCTCCTCCGGCTCCAGGATGGAGACCTGATGTTGGCATCCCCCCCCCCTCCCTTCACAAATTCACCCCGGCAGAAGGTCCCCAGGGTGGTCTCAGCTGGCGCGGAGAGGGACTCAGTGCCCTGCCCAAAGCATCGCCCCGTCCTGGCTCTGCCCCACCGCACCCCCATCTCTGGTCTGACACTGGAATGCCTGGGGGGACACAGTAATGGCCCCGCGTGGGCTGGTGGAGAGCCAGGAGGGAGTTTGTACGAATCAACACAAAAGAAACACGCACACGGCAACAGCCCCGGAGCTGGGAGAACCGGCAGCATTGGGAACCGAGAGGGCTGAGCTGCTGCAACAGCCCCTGCCACTGCCGGCCACCTCCAACATCCCATACCTGGACGTGTCATCCAAGTCCTTGGGGCCCATCTGCCACCCTGCCGGGATCAGCATGGCAAACACCAGCCCGGAGAGGTACAGCCACCGGCCGAGCTGCATTTGTCTTTCTGAAGAAGGCAAAAATCGAGATAGAAATGTCCAGGGCTGCAATCGCCATCGCCCCCCTCCCAGCCCCCCCGCGGGAGCCCTGGCAGCGTGGCACAGGACAGGTCCAGCATGGGACAACCTCCTTCCCAGGTGTTTTGGCACCGTTTTGATGGGTCCGTGTGAAAATGGCATCCTCACAATCACCGATCAGCGCGCCTACCGTTGCTCGGGCGCAGGCACGCAGCCGCAAGAACAGGTCGGTGTACTCTAAAGATATAATTCATCGCAATAAACTTTATCGCAAACCTGCCCTGTTCTAGGTAGGAGCAATATTTCTATCTTGAGTTTATCACCAGGGTACTGGAGAACTTTCCCGACCGTTAGCTGCTGAGAAAAGCAGCTTTCAAAAAGAGTTGATTAATTAGAGTTTTACATTTCTTATCTTCGCTGGATGCCTTCGCAGTTCAGGGGGAGTAAAATGCCGAACCCCTATCTGTTATTTGTTGAAAATCAGACTTTCGGTGGCCTGTCAACAAGCATTTTCATTACTCTGGTTTAATTTCTTCGGAGATTGGTAGTAAAGAAAGGAGGAAAAGGCACTTACCTTCTGCAAAGACAACTGTTCCCCTAAAAGCAAGATCCTATTTTCCTCCTTCGAGCTGGTTGTGGCTAAACTCTTCTCCTTACCGGGGCTTTTAAGCTTGTTAGCAGGATGCTAAAAGCTGACGGGTAGGTCACCACTACTCCTGGTTTTAGTTGGATGGGTCATTATGAATCATTACAGGATTTTTGAAGTGGGGCTGTTGCAAAAAATACAGTTGTTGCCATATTTTCCACCTTACGCCTTCAGCGAGGGGCTGGTTTGTTGTTTTTTGTTTTTTTTTTTCTTTTTTTCTTTTTTAATGTGTTGTTGTTGCTGTTTCTCTTTTCTATTTATTTCCACTCCTCGGACCAAAGGAGTGAACTCTCAGTTTCCTCCTTCCAGGTGAGATGGCCCCTTGTTGCCACGGCACATCTTGCATGGAGAAATGATTTCTCTGCCTGCAGGGCTGCCCTTTCAAACACCTTTGCTTTGAGTTAAAAAACATTAAGAAAAAAGCAAGAGCAAAAATGTAAAAGAAGCATTTGGGTCCCCAAGCACTTGCTGCTGCATCCCACCCTGTGACATTCGGGTGGGAGCTCATCAGCTGGAGAGGCACCACTTTTGATCCAAGCCTGGTTTTGTCCGCCAAGGCCAGATCTGAAATTGGGGCCATTCACCATCATTTCTTTGCTTTGGGGATGACGGGAAGCCCCGTGAGTGGCCGCAGATCTGGGTCAGTGTTTTTCCCCATGGGACATCCAGGCTCAGCCCAGGAGCTGGGGGAACATCTGGAACTCATCGGGCCAAGGACAATAGTTTTGCAGGGGCATCCCCTGGGAATTGGGCTCATTTTTTCAAAATCCTCAAGTCCAGCGAAGGAAAAAAGGCTTGAAAAGAGCAAAACCGAGGGTAGCCCTGAAGAACTGGATGTGGCCCTGGAGGAGAAGGTGCTGACAGCTCTGGGTGGACCCGGAGCAAAGACCTAAGCTCCCTGAAGATGCTGGGAGGTCAGAGGAGCTTTTGAGAGCTGCTCATTTGGAGGATTTATGGCAGACTGCACTTCTGGGGCAGTTTTAAGATTTGGGGAGCTCTTGGCTAAGGAATGTCTACGGTTTAGTGCTCGGGGCAGGCTAAATGTGCCCTTTTCACAGAGGCATGGTCACTGGGCAGAGAAAGTCTTAGGAAACTGGGCCACGTTTCTCCGCCACTCAATGCCAGCCACCAGAAGAGACGAGGGCTCCAAGTCCTGATTTCTCTGCCACTTACTGTCCTCTGCTCCTGGGACCTTTCTGCTCGTGGTTGGGTAATTATTACTATTCTACCAAAGAGGTTTCTGTAATTATTGTCACTGTCAAAATATGGCCGGTGTTCAGGGGACACTCATCTGGAAGAGCCTTTTAATTAGGGGCAACAATGGCCTTATGGCAAAGCCTGACATCAGAGGAAGAAGGTAGGAGATTAATTAGCTCAGGCTTCAGAGGAGAGGTCCAGATCTCCTACCCATCACCCAGACAGCATATTTATTAATTAGCTCATGAT
The DNA here is from genome assembly GCA_008921705.1 of Burhinus oedicnemus. Lineage (NCBI taxonomy): Eukaryota > Metazoa > Chordata > Aves > Charadriiformes > Burhinidae > Burhinus > Burhinus oedicnemus. The sequence goes on from VFFE01007817.1 coordinate 333,597, forward strand.
GACACTGCTTGCGATGTGCCCCTGGCCCAGGAAGACTCATGAGCTATCTGCAGTGGTGGGGGGCTCAGAAGAAGAGAAATTCAGCTCAGCCAGCGCAGCATGTGTCGTGTCGCTTCTTGGTTTTCTTAACTGTGGCTCCCAGTGTCAGAGTGGGTTGGAGGAATGTCCTACAGGACACTTTCTCCACTGCCCATGGGTGATTTTCAGCAGCCCGTTGGGATGTGGTGGTCTCCGCCTTTCCGAGTGTCCTCTGTGGTCTTCCCCTTTCCACCTGGGTTGAGTTGCTGGTGGCTCTCCCATCCTGGAGGACCGCACCACGGGGGCATGGACATGTCTTTTAAGACATACATGCAGATCTGGATTTTTTTCTCATTTTATGACTCAGAGAGGTTTTTACGGACAGCAGGTGGCAGCCTTCCTCCGCCCGGCCTTCCTTTGCCTCGCAGCCTCCTCCTCCTCATTCCTCAGCAGCTCCCAACACAGCCCGTCTGTACCTGCAAGGACCAAAGCGATGTGATGTTGATGATCTTTGGGGATGGAAGACCCCGAGCTGGGAGATGCTGTTGGTGGTGGCATGGTGATGCCACAGCCCAGTTTTAGGGTGGTTTTGGCTCAAATCCTTGCTCCATGTGCATCTTTGGAGAGGCACCTCTGAGGACACACGAGCATCCTGCGCTGGACCAAAGAAATCGATAAGGGAAAACTCCTGGGCTGTACTCCATGTCCACCAGCCCTTAGATAAACTCATCCATCCCCCACCCAACCTCTGCTGCAATTTCCCATTAGGTGCCCCAGGACTGGCTGTGTGGCCGACCTGCCCACCTCTGCCAGTCTTGGTGTCTCCAAGCAGGAGCCAGGCTGCTCTGATGGGGATGGTGGGATGTGGCCTCGCTGGGCTGTCCAAAATTAGGCTGGAAACAAGATGAATTTATTCTTCAGCCTGCTCTTAAATTAATCACAGACCTGACGGGCCTCTTTCTGCCACCAGCCAGCTCCTGCGTTAGGTCTCGATTCCCCTGCCTGGCGCGATGGGGTCAGGCTGGCATGCCTTGATGCAACAGCCTGAAGGCAACCATAAAGTCACCTTAGATACATCAAACTGTTCCAATACTACTGTCCTGTAGCTGCAGGTGCAGTGAAACCAAGTGATGGTTAATTCTGGAAGGCTTTACTGCGAGCAAGGAGCAATAAAGTCTTCGGATCCTCTGCAAAGAGACCTTCATCTCCCACGGGGGTGCATTTTGGGTCTAACCCAGCGCAAGACAGTGGGGGATGGAAAAACCTTCCACTGTGCATCCCCCTAAGCACAGTTCAGAGCCCGCTGTCCCACAGATCAGCTCTCTCCACTCTCGTTTTCCCCATGGCTGAAGGCGCTTGTGGCCTTCTCCTTCCCCGCCCCAGTTGCAGGCAGTTTCATGTGCGTGCGTCAGAGCATGCTGCCTCTCGCTGGCCGCGGCTACTGCCGAGGCATAACTGGGCAAAGACAGACCTCCTCAGGTCAGTGGTTTGACCTGAAACACCTCCTTCAGGGTGCCGCTGAGTGCACGGTTTCTGTTTCAGAACATTTTGGGTTTTTTTTCCCCATGTTTTGCTTTACAGGTGTTCTTTAAGAGAAAAGGGAGGGCCATGAAAGAAAGATTTTCTGTGTTCCCAGCAAGGTATTTTGGCAGCACTGAAGGGACCTGGATTATTTTCCTGTCTCTTTTCCCCTTTGTGCATGTGTTTTTAGGCAGAAAACGCTATCTGCCTTTGATGTGGCAGTCAAGAGCCCGCAGTCTCCTGGCTTGTGCTCATGGCTGACCCTTGATAGCAGGGAGGAAGAGTGTGGTGGGATGCAGAGATGGTGCTGAGCTACATGGCAGGCTGTGACAAGCTCGTTTGGAGCCATAAGCCCTTATGAATAGGAGTCAATGCCATCTAGCCTTTCCCAAAACCATGCTCAGGCTGTACCTACCCCGTGGTGGATCTCCATTTTTGATGAATCTATCACTTTCCTCCCTTTGCTGTTAACAGAGCAGAAGGAAACCAGGTGAGATTCCTCCTGCTCCCAGCTCTCATCGCTCTCCTGTCTGCAAGCACCTTTCATGAGTACTAAATGTCCATGAGACCTGTGTGGCAAGGAAAGCCATTGAGTGCCATGGCCAAGGGTGGGCTTCCCACATGGGAAACTTGAACATGAGCCTGGAGAAGTGGAACAGGTTTCGTTAGTGGATGGTTGGACAAGAAACCAGCTTGCACCCATGCCGGGCTGGGAGATAGGTGAGCTAATGGGGAATTGCAGGCAAAAAACATCAGGGTCAAGTGTGGGGGTCTCTCCTTGGGGATCTGGACACCTGGTGGGTATCCAGCTGTGGTGACACTGCTGCAAGTGTATTCCTGCTTCTCCTCATCAGTGGGAGCTGCTGGTCATTGGGGATCACATGAAGGTCACATTAGAGGCTCTATCCTTTCACCTGGGCTAATTAATGCTTTTTACCTCCTTTGGTGAAAACCCCCTGGAATCAGCCTGGGCAGGGGGAGCAGGATGTGGGACACCTGGCTGAGCCCTTGCCACCTACAAAACCTGGGGCTCATTTCTTTTATGGTCCTCAGCTCTGCCAGCCTGGTGTCTCTCCTGTCTCTTGGCTGTCCTGTGCTCCACTGTGTGCTCTCGGCATGATGCTCTGCAATATGAGGTGGGTGCTTCCCTCTCGCTTTCGGAGGAGAGCGGTTGCTGTGCCAGGTGCCATTAGGTGGTTTTGAGCAAGTTGTGGGTGCGCTGAGCAGGCTTGGTCCCTCGGGGCACCCTGGCCCAGCACCAAGTGATTGCTGGTTTGTACTGGGGCAGCTCTGGGTGAGTGAAGCTGCGGGTGTGTGGGGAGCCCCTGGGGCAATGCCTGTGGGGTTGGGTGACTGTGGGAAGGTTTGGTGGTTATGCACCTGCAGCCTGCCAAAGCCCCAGTTTAGGGTTATTGTGGTTTTTCTAATTACCCTTCTTTATCTGAGACAAAGGGAGATGGTGGTTAATAGTTTATTGCTAAGTGTCCCCTTGGCTTGGAAATGTGGACAACTTTGTCAGGTGTATTTGGTTTTACCTGCCCCCTCTTCCTGCCCATAGTGCTATAAAAATCTTGAGCCCTCAGGAGAGAAGCTACCATGATGCATGGGCTAAAAAGTCCACGGTAGACTCTGGAGCAAATGTGTCAGAGGTCTTAATTTCACCCTCCTGATGTCTATGGGGCCTTACCAGGCTTGTGTGTGAATAAGTAACCCTTGACTCCTCAGCTTTGCAAAAAAATCCCCTGCTGGAGCCCTTCTTTGGCTGTTTCTGAGGGATTTCAGTTTGGCAGCAGTTGTTGGTAACTGGTTGATGAAACCTGATCGTGCCATAAATCAAAACTTCTTTGCATTCAAATGCAACAATTAATCCTGGGTGTGTTGGTGCAATTAGATGACAAATTATGCCTCAAGATTCACTTGCTTGTTTATATAGAGGAGCCGTGTTTGCTGGGCCGGGGATGTTTGGCTCTGGTTTTCAGTCTACCCCAGGGGATGTCAAACGATGAACCAGGGGAGTTGCTCCCTGCTGCAGCTGCAGGAGTTGGACCCTTTGGCCTCCGCACCTTCACCTGGAGGCTGAGAGCTTGTCTGCCTGCTCGCGCCGACTGAGTTTTGGCAAGCCTGAATTGTCTGAGCTCTCCTTTTTCCAAGACGTTAGCACAGAACTTACCCTTGCAGCACTCACGCCTTGCGCGGGAGGGTTTGAGCCCCACCAGTTTGGGGCAGGGGTTGCCACCAGACCTGCAGCTCCCGTGCCTGGGAGAAACAGCCCTGGCAGTCGGGGGTGCCTGGGCTGGCTGCTTCGGTCTAGTTTTGAGACTGTAAGGCTGGCGTTAAACAGTGAGGGCACAAGACAAAAAACCCAGCAGCTGATCTGCAGCTGGATTTTTTTTTTTTTTTGCTGGTGATGATCCTGGTGCCGTGGGACATCCCATTTCCAGACAGTCCTGGAGCGTGCTGCGGCGTGGGTGGATGTGCTCTGCGGTGGGGAAGAGCCTTCATAACACAAGAAGGCGTTGTTTTGCTCGGAGAGCTGAGAAGTTTGGGGTGGCTGCTGGAGCAAAGGGGTGTTCTTCAGCTGTGCTGCTGTTTGCGTGGGAAAAAAAATTTGTATTTGGGGGCTGAATGGTGCAGAAAGGATGAGTAAACTCGAGCCCAGACTCTGATTCTTGCCAGGATGCTGCCTGCGGAGAGGGAGAGCTGAGCCCTGCTGGCTAATGATGTTCGGCTGCGGTTTGTAGCTCAGAACCCAAAGCAAAATCCTAACACAGAAAAACATGGCAAAAATCCAGGACAAAGACGTACAGATAAAAAGCCTGTTGATGTCACTGGTGTTAGTAGGTGCATATTTACACACTCGGCTTAAATGGAGCTTTTATCCACTGATTAACTGTTCTTATGGGATTTCTTTGTGAAATGCCCATAGATGGTTTCTTATCTACTGGGAACAAAATAAGCTGATTGAGTTTTTATATCCCTTTCCCTTATGATGGTGACCGGCGTTGATAACTGCTATCATAATTCCTATGGACTCTGATCTCCGAGTGTGTGTGTAGGGCAATGGGTCTCAGCGAGAAAGCAGTTGGCTGTTTGGATAAGTAGCTTAAAAAATGAGGAATTGTTTAAAAGAGGGGAGAAAGGGGTCATTTGCTCTGGCTGCTGCTGCTTTGGCAGGAAAACAGCTGCTCTGTCACCAAATAAAGACAGCTGCTGGGAATGAGGGGGGCAAAAATCCCAGCTGTTAAAAGCCAAAAGGATTGTTGGGGAATGAGAATTGATTTTTTTCCTTTAGTTGTGGCCTTTTTGAAAAGGCAAATTGTGTCGGACATTTTAAGCTTTTTTGCATCCATATTTTTTTTTTTTTCCAGGCTGCACAAGAGGGCATTATATCAACCTGCAGCTGCACCTTGCTTGTGGGCAAAAGAGCTCTTGCTCTCTTGCCAACCAGGATTAATGTCAAGCCGGCAGAGAAGGGCCTGTATCCTGGAGGACACATGCCAGAGGATTTGTTTTATTTTGTTGGCTAGTAGTTATTTTTTAGGAGTTGTTACTGAGCTGAACCAGTTCCCTGATCTTGTGCCTAGTTCTGCTGCATGGGAAGGGTCCTGGAGGGTCCTCCCTCGCTCCTGCGCATCCTGACACTGATTGGAGGTAACGAGCTCAAGGATGTCTTGTTTTGGAGTAAACCAACCCAAATCCTGAGCGGGCGTCTCCCCTGAGTGGGAGCTTGGACAGTTCAGAGGCCTCCACTGGGCTGTGGTTTAACAAAGCTGCGTTTAATCCCCCTCCGTGCTCACTAAATCCCCGCATCCTCCTTGCTCTTGGTAGCTCTGCCTGGGAAACCCTCCTGGCTCCGGAGCTGACCTTTCCCAACAAAGCACCTTTGTCAGGCAGACCTCAGGGCTGCGGGGTTGCTTTTTTTTATTTTCCTTTCTTTATTTATTACCCTTTTTTTTTTTATTGATGTCACCACCCAGCAGCACAAGGACCCATTATATGAACTGCTGTTGGACTTTGCTTGTTTGCAGGAGGGAGATTAAGAACAAACGGGCAGCGGCGGGCTGTATCCTGGAAAGCGAAGGCCAAAAGCTTGAGCAAGAGGAAACTTGGCAGCAGAAACGGAGCCCCGATCCAGCCGGTGCTCAGCCCACTGTCCCCACGTGCCGGGGAGGGAGGGAAGGAACCTTGTTTTCACCTGGGGGAGATGTGGTTGTTCTTTGGGGAAAGGCGGGTGGAAGCAAGAGTAGGACGTTTTCCCTCAGGTGGACCTGCTCTGGTGAGGGTTCTCCTGGTCCAGTGTCTATTCTGTATGGAGTAACCCATCAGCAGGCTCTCCCATGGGTGCTGCTCCAGAGCACCTATGCTTGGTGCCAGGGTAGGCTGACCCCTGTCCCTTTTGGGTCCCCTACCTTGGGGCACCTGCTAATAACTTCCAACTGTGAGCTTTAAGAGGCAGGGGCTGTAGGAGGGTGTTGAGGTGGGAATGGAGACACCATGCAGATCTGTTCTGGCCCTGACTGGTCTCTGCACACCTTCTGCCCTTCTTCTCTTTAATTGCATGGTTTTGTGGGGGTAACACTCATCTTTCACTGTATCTGGAGCCCCCAACAGCAGAAGGACACGGAGCTGGTGGAGCAGGGCCAGAGGAGGCCCCGGAGATGCCGGGAGGGCTGGAGCCCCTCTGCTGGGAGGCCAGGCTGGGAGAGTTGGGGGGGTTCACCCTGGAGAAGAGAAGGCTGCGGGGAGACCTTGGAGCCCCTTCCAGTGCCTCAAGGGGCTCCGGGAAAGCTGGGGAGGGACTCTGGATCAGGGAGTGGAGCCACAGGA
>VFFE01007817.1:339982-359990 GCA_008921705.1 Burhinus oedicnemus
AACCGGAGGCGCAAAGGAAAATGAGGGAGAAGGCTCTGCTGCTACCCAGGCTCATGCAGTGCCACAGCCTGGACTGCAAATTTGCTTAGGCATGCTAAAATATAGGTGATGCTGCCGGTCCTTTCTGGCGTTGCCGTGAAAAGGTGGCATAACCTGTCTGATGGGGATCAAGCTGCATCTGGGATGGGGGAGCTCCCAGGGCAGCGTCTCCCACCTTCCTGGTGGTCCGTGCTCAGCGGAAACCTCATCTTTGCAGCAAGAAGAGGGGCTGTGATGGCGGGGCTTTGCACGGGGCTGGATTTAGGGAGCTGCTGGGAGGGACAGCTGGGACGATGCCAGCAGGCAGTGTCCCTGTGCCCAGGTCAGGAGCGAGATGCTTTGGCAGAGCGTTGCAGCAGAACTGGAAGAGCCGGGCTACGGCAGAAGGTCAGGGCAAAGGTGTGTGTGTTTGGCAGCCCATGAGGGGACTGGGGAGCATTGTGGGTCAGTTTTTGAGGGCACCCGTGGAGCCGCCTGGGAGAACTGGTGTGGCAGAAAGCCGTGCCAGAGTCAAACTGGTAAAGTGCGTGAAGGATTGTTGCTGGCTCCTCCCAGCTCGTGCTAGCCTTGGAGATGGGCTTCAAACTGCCCTGGACCTGGCACTGTGTTGTGAGGCACCTCCTGCTCTCGCCCCACTCTAACACTGGTGCCCGTTTCTCTTTCTTGGGACTAATGACTATCACCTCCCCCACCAGCTGCCCTGGGATTTGGGGTCCAAGCACTTGCTCTTGCCCTGGCTCTTTGGGATGGCTCTGCAGCCAGCTTAACCCATTTTTGCTCCTAAAGTTTGATAAAGTTTGAGCAGATTTGTACCCATCGCTTTTTGTTAAAATTTCCTTTATTCACAATAAATAATATACTATATTACAAAGATCTCAACACAAAATCCAAAAAATCACATTCCTTCTGCAGCCACGAATAAATAGGTCTCGCCAGCACCAGCTAATGCACGAAAGAGCATCTATGAGCAGCGTGGGGCCCTGTGGTGGGGAGAAAAGCGGGGGATTTTGCTGCACCCACCTGCCCAAAGCGGTCATTCTCCTTTGCTGGTATCTACATGGTCTTTCTATCCCCTGGGCCACCAGGCGCAGGGGTGAAATCCAGAGCGTGTGCGCCAGAATGTGTGGTCTCAGGCCTCCAAAAAACCATGCAAAACTCACACCTAGGAGGGCAGGGATGCAGCCGAGTGTGCGTAAAACCGCGGCTGAGAGGCTGCCCTGGGCTGAGGCTCCTTTGCTGGGCTTAGCTGGCTGCAGTTAAGCTAGGAGAGGCTCTAGTGCTCATGTAGAGGGATTATATACACAGACACTGCAATACTCCTTTCTTTCTTAGTCACGGATGGTCTTTGAGTTATAAGACTTTTGCTTAAGAGTCTACTGTAGCTGGATGTGTTCATCATCTGGCTTTGGTGCACACATGAGCCCATGTGTGGGGCTTCCTTCCCTCTTTTTGCTTGTTTTTTCCAACTGTTCCTATGGTGGGGTCAGCTCCATGGACTTCTTCCTCTCCTCTCTATGTTCTTCCCACTCCTCTTCTGACTCATAGGTGCCCTTGATGATGGCAACCCTATCTGACATGTTCATGCAGTAGGGGACAAGGATGTAGAAGTACAGCAGAGCGGCCAAGCAAGCCCCAAGGATGGGTCCAACCCAGAACACCTAGAAAGCAACAAGGGGGAGGGTGAGAGCAGGTCTTGGAGGCTAGTGCACCAGATCTAGCCATCATACCAGCATCCCTTGCTGTTCTACATCTCCCAACCCATGGAGAGATGCAAATATCAGTTCCAGTACGCTTCTTGGGCTGAAATCCCCGCAACCTTTGCTTGCTGAAGACATGGAGCTCTTTATGAGTGCAGAGATGTGGTGTGCTGGAAAGGAGGCACCAAGCCCTCTCTGCGAGGCTGGGTCTGAGCTTGCAGGCAGTGCAGGGCGAGTGGAAAGCCTAAGCTGGGCTCCTCTTGTGGCCTTTATTGACCTTGGATGATGCCCTAGCTCAGTGTGTACCATCGCATTGGGGGGGGGGTGGGGTGGTGGGTTATGCTTGTCCCCTTGCTGGCTCTGTGCTGTGGGGATAACCTGTTGCCCATGCATCAATGGGGACAACCTCCCTCATTCTCCAGCCCCCTTTTATCCTTCCAGGCCTGGGATGGGATCTGAAACATCCAGCCCTGTAATCCCTGTGACAGTCACTGCCCTCTCCCCGGCAGCCCCTCGGCCAGCCCATCCCGGCATGCTGCTGATGCTCACCCAATGTGCTGGGCTGAACCTCCTCACGATGACTGCGGGCCCAAAGGACCGGGCTGGATTCATGGAGCAGCCGGTGAAGTAGATCTGTCAGTGTGGAAAGGAGATCAAGTTAAGGTGCATCAGGCTGCTTAGCAGATATGAGCAACTTTTCAGAAACAGGGAACAAAACGGCCCCTGATGCTGTCTTTCTTGCAGAGAGGTGCAGATCTCCCCCATCACCACAGAGAAGGAGCCCCAATATGCCCATGTTGGTTCTCCCAATGCAGCTCCCTCTGGCACCAACCGCACAAGGGTATTTTGGGGGGACCCTCTGCCCTGTCCTCCTGCCTGGACACTCACCCCCACCAAGTGGCCTACGGCAACGGAGAGGCCAATGGACAGTGCTGGGGAGCCCACATTGCTGTTCCTCCGGTTGTCTGTGGATGCAAAGATGCACACGGCCAGCTGGAAGGTGAGGATGATCTCCACCACGAGGGCCTGGCCCGGGGTCGTGTTGTTGTTGAGCTGCAAACCATCGAGAGTGATAATAATTAACCATCCCTGGATCTCGGCACCACTGGGAGGGCTCTTAGGTGTTTTGCTGGTGGATTTGGGTTGGCAAAACCACGTGTGAGAATGCCCCTAGGTCCTCTGCCCAGCCTTGGAGCACAAGGTGCTGTGCTGACCACTGCTCTGGCTCACTGCTGCTTTCCTGGAAAGGGAAGAAATTACCTTTCTTTCTCTTTAATGCTCCAAAATCTGTCTCTCCCCTGAGCCCCACCCTTCCCGGCAGCTCTCCACATCTCCCCTTGCTTGTCTCTGCAACACTCAGCGCTTTCCCACCAAATCCCACACTGATTGGTCCCCTTTTTTCCTGCATTTCTTTCTCCCTTGATCCTTGCAAGCTGTTGTATCCTGACTATTCTCCCCTCTGCTTTGTGGAGCACCTCCCCAGGAGCCTGGGGAGCAGCCAGCAGCCACCATGGAGGGGCATGGGAGGAAGGGTGAGGGTTGGGATGAAGGCTGGGGTACCATCGTGGGGGTAAGACGTGCTGTTGTTGTCCCAGTGCCTCTGCACCAACCACTGGGGACTGTCAGATGGACTCGACCCCACTGGGCATGGGAAGGGCAAAACGACCCAAGCCACGGTAGCTTGTATTTTAGCTAAGGCTGACTGCTTTGGAGGTGGAGCGCGTGGGAATAAGATGCATTGCAGCACCTCATCCTAGTGATTGAACCCTCTGCAACGTGTCTGCGCTGCTCCGAGGGGTCCAGACCTGATGCTGGTTGGAGCGGTAGCTCCACTGCTCCCATTTCAGCTGGTTTCCCAGCACTGCCCCAAGGGTTTGAGACATGCTCCTCATCCCTGCTTATCTCAGAGGGTCCCACTGTCTTCCCTCCTCCTCCAAGAGCAGCCCCTGCCACTTGCAGCCTCTCTGTACCCTCCTGTCCCTTGTTCCTTCTTCAGCTCTTCTCCACCACCTCTCTCCATCCACCTCCATTTCCCAGCTCCCCCAACGGACTGGTTACAGTGGGCTTCTGCTCCCCCTGCCCATACTGGTTTGACTGGTCTCTGGTCCCTGCCCTCCCCTCTCTGTCTCGGTGCAGCTCCTATCCCAGCACTAATCTCCAGGTGGAGAGGCTGCAGTCAAGAACATCCCAGTGGTGTGGGTGACTCACTCTGGCCCTTAGGATAAAGGAAGCACTTATTAAGAAGGAAAAAACTATGCCATTCATTACCCTGCACAATAAAGCTGTCATGTCAGTACTCTGCTGGCTACGCCGGTGTTTGCTGCTATCCCACTCCTGTCCCTCTGTGCATGCAGGACAATGTGCTGAGGCCAACCAACCTTATGGATTTGGCTCTCCGGCTTGGCACCAGCACCAGTTCCTTGCTCAGAAGGACAGGAAAGCCTGCACAGCAAGGTGAACTACCTCCAGGTTAGGGAGACTTACTGCATTGATGGCCAGGTTGCCACGGGTATTGACTGGTGTCACGCCGTAGAGGATGCCAGCCCCGGCAATGGCCCCAACCAGTTGGGCAATCACGTAGAAGAGTGTCCGGAGGAAGGAGATCTGGTTCCCGACAAAGAAGGCAATGGTCACCGCTGGGTTGATGTGGGCACCGCTGATGTGGCCAAATGCCTGCACCAACGTACCGATGGCCAAGCCGAATGCCAGTGAGATCTGAAGAATGCTGGGGAGGGCGGACGGCCACTTCAGGGCTGAGCCGAGGCCGATGAAGACGAAGATGAGCGTGGAGATGAACTCGACAAAGACGGATCGAGCGAAGGCCAGGGTTAATATTTCCTTCTTCATGGTGGGAGCAGGTGGAGTGCAGCTAGGAATGAAGTAAGTTGAGGTTTCCTCTGTCTCCAGGCTCTTCCGTCTGCACCCAGTTGTAGGGCCATACCTATCTATATATGCAAGAGCAGCAGGGAGCTGTGTTACAAGGCGGTGGGTGGAGCCAGGGAATTAGCCAGCCCTCCCAAATTATCATGTGAAACTGGAAAAGTTTCCGTCTGAAAATAACTTCAGAGCCTCTTGGTGAACCAGTGACTCAGATATTGGTGGCATTTCTTTCTCCTTCCCTCTGCAAACAAAGAGCCCCTATAGGGTGTCTCTGTGGTCGTTAGATAATGCAGTTGCATAACGATGCTGTCCTGCCTCCTCTGCTTTTCCCTTTTACCACCTCTTGCCAGGTGCTGGGTGTTTTGTTAGCAGAGGTGTAGTTAATATTCCCTTCCTCTGTTGTCCTTGCAGGCTGGAGACGACTTTATTTTTGTTTGAACAGTCTCGTTTTGGGCAAGCTCTCCTGGGGCAGAGTTCCCCGTGTGTTCGATTTGAACGCGGGATGTCGAAACCTAAAGCAAAGTTAAGGACCTGGAGCTGCTCCCAGGCTGTCAAGACAGCTCAACTCCAGGAAGCAAGTGGCTTGCGATTGTCCTGGGAGCAGGACAGGGTTTGGGGGATGCTTTGCCTGGCCGAGGAGCCGTAGGCAAGCTGGGGCTTCTTTGAGGTGCCTGGGTGGAGGCTGCACGGGATGGCTTGGCTCGGATAAAGAGGGCTGGTCGCTGCAGAGCCTGACCGGGGACCTCTTTGCTGCCTTTCTGCTTTGCTGCTCCTTACAGAGCATTGGGTGTGGGTTTTGCCAGCTCGTGGGTTGGTGGTCGGGGGGTGCTTGCTGCCCACAGCCAGGGAGGGTGTATCCTACCCCTGTCATCTCCGGCCCTTTTCTTCTCTTTTCGCCTTTTGAGCTATTGCTCAACGAGGTCAATGATTTTGCTCTTGGGAATGCCAGCACAAAGCCACAGGCTTTGCATGGACACAGGCCATGTTTGCATGTCTCCTTTCATGTTCCCGTGGCACTGCCCGCCATCCTAAATCTGTCCAGCCGCAAATGTTCAGCTGGCAGGGAGCAGAGGGGGGAGGCTCTCAGCGCTGTGCAACACAGAGCTGTTGGGGACTGAGGTTTTGGGGCGGAAAAAGGCTCCAGTGACACTAAACAATGAATTCTTGGTTCCCTCATAGTCCTTGCAGCCTTGTGCCAGGATTGATTTTTTTTTTTTTTTTTTTTTCAAATGGGTTTGGGTGCCAGATCTGCTCTCCTTGCTTGGTTGATTGCATCTTGCCTTTCTCAAGCAATGCCATCTCTCTGTACCTAACGCAGCGAGCTCAGGCTAGGGTTATCCACAGCTGCCTCCGCAGAAGCGGTCGCACTCCAGGACGTGGTGAGCAACACTCTACGTGCAGGAGATTGGTAAAATCATTTAAATCCCTCTTTAAATTTAAAAAGCACTAAAAAGTTGCATTCACTGCTGCCTTTTGCTGGGTGCAGTCAGACCTGCACACATCCTGAGGGGTCAAAAGCTAGGAGGGATTCCTCCTCAGAGCAAGAAGAGGGGACTTCTTCCTCCAGAGCTGAAAATAAATGAGCCTTTCTCCTCCAGCCATACCCAAAGTCCCAAGCTCAGCAAACAGACCTGGAGAGTCTCGAGGGACCAAGGATTACAGAATTAATTCCTGAGAATGGTTTTCTCCTGGTTGTGCTGATCCTGGGGCAGATTACCAAGTTAAGGACCAGATTTGTTATCCTAGAAACACCTGGTCCATTGGCATGTTTTGGTGAAAGTTTTGCAAGCTGCTATTTCAAGACACCCTGGACAGATTCCAGCTGGAGTAATTGTTGCCATTTCCCTTCAGCCCTGCCTGTGGCTCCAGCTGGATAAAATGCACCTTGTTCCCATCCCCCAAACCCTTTCGTAAGGCACCCGCCACAGATCTCCCTCAGAGGTGGCCACGTTTTGTTGGCAGCTGCTCCGCCACACGCCTTGCTTAACTAAAAAGCAGTGCTGAGCCAAAAGATGCGCTCCTGGGTTCCCAGCTGCAGATAACAACCTCCTAGCAAAATCCTCTGGCAGACTAGGAGATATAATCAAATAAGATTAGAAATGATGGGGCAAAACTTCTGGAGGGAAACAAGATGTTTCTCTAACAACATGCCATGCAAAACCTATTTTCCCGAGGCTGTTTGCTAGACTTCCCTCTTTGGGGCATTCCTGCTTGGCTCCTCTGCTGTCTAACCACCTTGAGCAGGTGTTGGGAAGGCTCCTTCTCCTCACCCTGGCTGCACGCCCTCCAAGGACCTCATATAAATTGGAAGTGCCTTTGATGTGTCAAATTAAATTGAATTGGGCAAAGTGTTGAACAGGCATTGCGCGGGTGCCTGCTGACAGACAGACACCTACGTGGTGGGGTCACGCACGCCTTGTTTCACCCCTAGGCTTTTGGAGGAAAGGAGATGAGAAGGCTCTTTGCAAGGAGGACAGGTTTAGCCATCTCCTTCCTCCTCCTCTTCCTCCTCCTCGCTGGTGTTGACGGGCAAAGAAGACAACCAGAAACCGCCCACATCTACCACTTAATTGCGAGGGCCACATGGCTTGGGGATGACGTGCTGGAGGGGGATAGGGACCCGAGCCCACCGCTGAGTTGGGGTGAAGGATGCCCGGGTGGGAGGAAGGCAGCTCATGCCTCATCCTCGCCTGGGGCCCTCCCGAGGCTCTGCCTCACCCGCGGAGGCGTGTATTATTAACTGAATACGTGTGTCAGTCCCTGTTGTCCCTACTTTGCTGGTTGCATTTTCTGAGCCCGCATGGGGCTGCTATTAATTTGTCACTTCCATGGCAGCCTAGATTTCTCATGAGTTCAACTCTGTGTTGGACCTCAAAGCCCGGCAGATGGTATTGCAGGCGGCTAAATTCAGATTATAAATTCTGCTGAGGCCCAGACCAGCCTGGCTTTTGTTTTTTGCCCCCCCTCCCCTACCTGTCTCTGTATCTTGACCAAGGACGTCAAAACTGGCGCAATAATACAAGCACGAATAATAATAGTAGCAGGAGACAACTCCTTCCACTGGAATCTGGGATTAGTTGGGATTAGATGGCTGGAGGAGAAAGTTTGGTGTAGCTTGTTTTTAAGAGAAAGGGTGTTTCTTGCTGTCTCAGCTTTGGGAGTTTGCAGCAAGGCAAAAAGAAAAAAAACAAAAATACAAACAAAACCAAACCCAAACAAAAACAACAAAAAAACCCCAACCAAAAATGCACTGGGAATGAAAAGTAGAGCAAGAAGTAGCAAACCTTCCCCTCCACATCCTCAGTTCCCGGGGCTGCTTCTTGCTGCAGTGGTGGGGAAAGCGGTGGGATGAGCGGAAAGCCTCACCACTTTCTAGTGCAACGTGATGTCTCTGTACAGGTGTTTCTGATGGGGCGTTCCAGGATTTCTCGTGCCTAACCCACCATCCGCTTGCGCTTTCTTTCAAGGCGAGGCACCGCTCTGCTGGCCTGAGGCTGACGGTGTTTCCACCTTCTCCTGCCCTGCAGCAACGAGACTTTTGCTTCCCCGATCAACCTGACCCAGCTTTGGAGCAGAACTCCCCCCGAGGCTGAGTTGGGCTTTGGGGGTGTCTCTGTGTCCCTTGCTGCTGTCCCACCGCTTTGGCTTGAGAAGCTGGTCCTGAAGCTGTCCTCCAGCCCTCAGTGGCTGCTGCGCTGAGCTGGGTGGTCAGAGTGACCTTGTAACCCGTGAGTCTGTAAACAGGGATGATGCTATTTAAATGCCGAATTGTGTTAATGCTTAATAACAGCATTGCTCTGCTCTTCGCTTAGAAATTACTTGACGGTCTCTCAGGCCTCCAAATGGGTGCAAATGCTTTGGGGCTGGTCTGCAGTGGAAATGCCAGCATCCTTAACAATTAATTCGCACTGAAATCATCATTAAATTGTCTCATGGTGATAATAATATGTAGCAGGGAAAGCAAAGGGCCGGTTATAAAAACACACTTGTACGAGATCACACAGCGAGAAGAAAGCTGGGCTTGAAAACCTGGTGCCCCGATTTTCAGGTCTAGCCCTTTCCAGCAAAGCCACCTGCATCAGCGACATCAAGAGGCTGCTTTTCTGCTCGTCTAGATAAATACTCTGAATTCTTTTGGGCAGCAGCCACTTATCAGTGTCCTCAGGATTCAGACGGAACTGTGTTTGGGGCAGTGGTGGTTTTCCTATTGAAATGTGTTTGCCGTGGAAATGTTGTCTTTGCCTGTGCAGTCAAGATTGCAAAGAGTCTGGGTGGGAATAAACGCTGCATTGATGGGGGGAGGGGGGAGCTGCCACTGGGAAAGCGATCTCCCCTCTTCGCCTGGACAATGCCACCCTGCTGTGTCTCCACTGGGCAGGGAAGGCACGGAGCTGGCTGGAGAGCCGGGGCCAGCTCTGGGGGGAGGTGGTTGAGTTGCATCAAGGCAGAGGGGAACCGAAAGCTCAACCAGGCTCCAAAGCACCTATAAACACCACAAATAACATAACAAAGAGGAATCTGGAAACTCTTAAAAGCTCAAATTCTTGCACAATGGCCCGGCTCCAAGAGCCCAAGACTTTGCAAAGCAAAATAGTGGTGACAATATGAAGAAAGCTGGTTACCTTGGTGAACTGGAAAATCAGTTTTTCACCCCATTCTGCCTCCGAGACCCAGAGCAAATGCATCAAGAAATTTCTCAACTTCAAAATGTAGATAGCATGTACTGATAAGGATTTAAAGAGGCTCGTGGTGGCAGCATCCCTTGTTGCACCAGATCTGGAGGTAAAGATGCTTGCACTGAGTCGTCTCTGGAGAAATGTATAATTTTTCTTTAGGTTGTTTGTATTCCTGGAAAATCAGGCTGAAAATCAAAGCAGAGCCTCTGGGCTCACACCCAGACCCTTCAGCAGAACCTTGTGAAAGGGGATTTGCTGAAAACCTTGAAGATATAGGAACAAGCTGGGGGTTTGGCTTCCTCCAAGGAGCACCAGCCACCTTCTGAGAAGGTCTGTGGTCCTTTCCCAGACTACACCTGGCCCTACCTCCTCCTCTTTCTCTCATGGATGGATTTGGCCTCCTGGCCCCTCCTCTCAAGGAAAACATGCTTGGAAAATATTTCTACATATATAAATAGATCCATAAAAATAATGATGTGCCTGCATCCTAGGTAGGTCATGCCACTGCAAGGCAGGTGCCAGATGGGAGCTGAGTGCTCACATGGCCTTGAAGATCAGGATCTGGAGGATTCGTACAAGGTCAGGCCAAGAAATTCAGAGCAGAAAACTCAGCTCTGATCTCTGAGGTTTGAAGCTGGGCTGTGCTCTTTCCCTCTCTGTCCTACAAGTGTGCGTCTTTCTTGACGGGAGTGAAGCAGTTCGCCCTGCATTGTGTTTTCCAAGATACTGGCGGGTTTGATGTTCTCCAAGCCAGGTTGATTTTCTTTCTGTTTTCTCCTATGTGAAGCACTGCACTTCCCCCATCTCCAGCCATGTGGTGGAGAAATAATTCAGGCGCTGGGTTCGAGGTCTGCGCTCTCAGGACAGACTATCTCAGCTTTATTCAGAGCAGAGACTTGGATGCTTTCAGATTGCTCTCACCCGCCTCTGCACAAGGTAAAAAATCATAGGTAAGTGTTGCAACCCTCCTTCATGGACCTTAAATGCTGAAAAGAGGGAACGTCTCACTGCTCACTACAAGATACCTGTAAAAGGCACCAGGATGCAGTTCATGAGGTCAACGGTGGACGACTGATGTTGAAGGCACCGGAGGGTACAGAAGGGGAGATTTCCTCTTCTTGAAAATACAGTGATGCTTTTCAAAATAACATTTTGCACACCTCTATCACCTTTTGCATCTGTCCTTCCTCCCCCAGGTAGAGGCCGGCATGTTGGGAAACATTGTGGTGCCCTGGTTTGCTGCCGTGCTGCAGAGCACCCCCCCAGGATCCTAGTCCCAGCAGTTTCTGCAGATCCCCAGGTCTTGAGACATGGCCAGTGTCCGGGCTGTAGTTTTGGACCCCTGGAGACCTGGCGGGATGAGGAGCTGACCAAAGGTGGCTGAGGGAATCCTCTTAGGGAACCATGTGACTGTGCTCTGGGGGATGACGCACTGGTCCAAATGATATTTCCATGAAATCACATATTTCTGCTGAAGACATACGGTATTATGGCATTTAATTGGTATCTTAAAGCAACGGGATGGACTTAATATAGCAGCCAAGCAGCGAAGTCAAGGAAAGGGATCTGGGCATGTCCAAAATGCTTTTGAATTTTCACAGCACCCCAAGGATCCTGTAGTGCTTTGCAGAACGATCAACCCAAACTTGATCATGCTAAGGACCTCCAGAACTCCGAGACGGGACAACGGGAGGTGAAGGAAAGCCTCGTGGTCTCAAGTGATGGCAGGACGTAAGAAGCAATGTGACCTGAGACACATTGTACAGTGATTTTCATTTTGATTTCATGATAGTACTATTTATCCCAGGTCCATGATGAACCCAATAAAGGTTAATGTATGGTGCAATAAACATTGCAGATCTTTATTGTGGAAAGTCATGAGCTCATGGACAGGCACGGCTGGGTGGTTTCAAATCCTGGCTCAAAGCGTTCCTGCTGAGATCTAAGACACAAAGGGTTATCGATTTAGCGAGGTTTTAGGTCGGTCTGTGGCAGCTCTGATCTCTGGGCTGCTGATCCTGCCCTCTAATTCAAGTTGCACTGGTATAAATCTGGAATGACTGGCCTGGTTTCCTGACAGTACAAGTTTTGGAAGTGTCATTGAAGCCAATGACTCAACTCGGCAGAGAAGGTGAATTTGCGTTAGATCGACTCCATAGGACCTCGGCTGCTTGGGCCATCCCAAAATCTGGTTTAGTGAGGTGGCTCCGTGCTACCACTGGTGTGCTGAGAGCAGAATCTGGCCTGGGTCAGAAATTGGAGCGTTCAAGGGGCGCTGAAGTGGGGATGGTCTTTATTTTCTGGGTCCCTCATTTGGAGACGGGGGTTGTTCTTTTAATGTCATTTTTGCACGTCAAGGAATTGTTGGCGCGAGGCAGCTGCACTCGAAGCCGGGACGGGGCTGCACCGCACTGGGGGCTGCGGGATTTAGGGTCTGGGAGGTTACTTTATATGAATATATATATTATATGACCATAAATGTCTCATTATTTGATTCACATATACTAATTCGGTGGCTAGAAGTGTATTTAAAGCATTTTATTTGAAAGAGTACAGTAATTACCAGGCATTAAAAGTCTTTTTTTTGGGGCCCTGTGCAGTTTATGTGAATCTTAAATGTTGTCAGGGTAAATAATAAATTAAATGCTTAGATCTGAAGGGGAAGAAGCACGTAATTAACTTGAACATTGCAAAAAAAAAAAAAGATTCGGCTGTATGGCATTTTATACAGGTCATTGACAGGATAACTTCTGGGTAAGTTTCTCTGGGTTTTCCTGACATACATGGCTTTGTTTTCCTTCAAAAAGTATAAAAATACAAGCTAATTTAAAACTGAGTATTTGGTCATTTAAATACAATTTTACACTGATTGATTTGAAACATGATTTTAATTTCCGTTGCTGAGAACAGGCAGATTTTTTTGACAAGCCTTTTCTGAAACAATATTCAAAGGCTCCTTTGCCATGGAAGGAACGAAGCAGAGGACCAGAACTAATATTTTTGTTGTGGCAGAGAATGGGTTAAACCAGTGCTAAAACTGCTGCACTTCCATGGCAGCCTCCTGGGGATGTCTGCATTAATTGACCGGTAGGGTGGCATGGATCCTTGGCCACAAGAAATAAAGCTTGGTGTCTTGACAGCGTTTCTCCCCTTGTTTCGCAGCACGGTGTCAGGGACAGCAAGTGACAGCTAGAGGAGGTGATGCCGGAGCTCCACGTGCTCTCAGCCTCACTTGGTAGGGTGAAATGAAGACCATGACAACACCTTGTCTGGGTCAGATAAAAGCTTTTTTTTTTTACTCCTTTTCTCTCCAGCAATAGCTCTTAGCGCGTGTTTGAGGAACTGGGGAAATTAAGGATTCAGAAGATGGAGGAGACTGGTACAAGCAGAGCGCAGTGGATAAAGAGGAAGAGAAGAGCAGCTTTTGGTGGTAGTTCATGTCAAAACAGTCAGTAATGTTCAGTAATGTTCCTTATGATTTGGAACTGGGTCCAATCTTACTGAATATTTCCATTAACAGCCTTAGCAGAAAAAGCCTGAATGTGGTGATAACGTTTTGTGCCGGTGCAATGCTGGGGAGACATCACCAACAGAAAAAAGCACTAGGATGCCATGCCAGAAACGTATGACTTTTAGGCTAAGTAATAGAAACAGAATTAAATTAATGGTTGAAAGATCAAAATTGCATCCCAAAGACTAACCCAAATTCTTTGACTATGCTGGGGACCATAACCAGGTCCTGACATAGCAGAGGAAAGGGGGGGGATGGTTATGGGGCTTTGATGTGACACAGCCACGAGAAAGGTCCAGGCTGTAGGAAGCAAATGGTGGAGAAGATCAAACCTGAACCGCTTCGTGTTACTCATCTGAGAATCAGAGTGGAACAGGAAAGAAAGCAAAAAGAGAGAAATCAGGGAGAGAGATAAAGCCTTGAAGCTAAAGGACAAGACTGGTCCAAGAACAAGTGAGCCATGGATGAATTTGCACTGAAAAGCAGGAGGTTTCTCACTGTCACAGGAGAGAGCAGTTGCAAGAGTTCCCCAATGGGGTCAGCAGGGACTCAAGGACATGCTTCCAGTCCCGTCTACTCAGCAAAGCCTCCGTGTGAGCAGAGGACATCTGCACCCCATGGGCGGTCGTAAATGGCAGCAGCAAAACTTCCAGTTTGTAAGGTGCTTGTGGCAGGGAGCGAGCGCTCCTGCGTGCAAACAGCCAAGCAGGGAGAAGAAACGGGAGACAGGTTGAGTGGAGTTCAACAGCAATGAGGCATCGGGTGGCAACCTCCACACCCAGCAAATGGCTGTAATAACAACTCTCGGCAGTGCCTCGGAGCTCTTCACGAAGGGCAAAATAACTCCACTGAGCGCTAAGCTCTGCAAGGAGGGGACATGGAAGGAGCCGGCCCAGGGTAGGATCCCAGTGTCCTTGTTCCTGTTGCTACACTGGAGGTTTTGATTTAATGGCATTTTCCCCCAGCATCAGAAAACTGTCGGCCATGGGGAGAGCTGGGCAACAGAAGGTGGGTTGGGCCATGACCGGGCATCTCCCCAGGAGATGAGTCAACTTTAGTCCCTCAGCAAAAATGAAGGGAGAGAGGGGAGAGGTGAAATGCTCATCTCAACAAGCACCGTCCCTAAAACGGATGCCAGTGTTTTCCCCAGCTTCTCTCTCGGCCCAGGAGAAGGTTCAGCTACACCTTTTCAGACATCCCCCTTGGCAGGGTCTGTGGTGAGTGAAGCTCCACCGACTGCCGCCGACGGACCTCGCGCTCTGCCCAGTCCTCCTCCGGCTCGAAGCCTTTGAAGATGGTGAGTCTCTCCGAGAAGGTTTTGGCTTGCGGGAAGAGGATGTAATTGTAGATGATGGAGGCTGCTGCTGCCCCAACTAGGGGACCCACCCAGAAGACCTGGGGAAAAGGGAAAGAGAAGAATCAGGTGAGCAAAAACCAGCCTGAGTTTGGAGGACGGAGAGGAACCAGGGTCTCTGAAGAGCATTGCAGAGGGCTTATGTTCCTTCCTACCCTATGTGCATTGGGACCAAAATGCAGAAGCCATCTCTGCTTTGGCCATCGCTGTTGATCTCAGCGCTCATCCATCGCTGTTGTGCCTGAATATACCCAACCATCCTCTTCTGTCTTTCCTCCTCTTCTGAGAGCTGTGTGATCTTCACTAATGATAGGTCCATCGTGAGCATGCTTAATGATTTAGGTTCCTCTGCAGAAGTGTCTTCCTACTCATTTACGCATTGCGATAGAGAGAAGGAGGCTACCAGCTTGGGCTGGACACCTCTGAGCACATCAACCCAAACCACCACAGTTCTGGCTCCGAGTGTTCTCCGCATGTGGAAATGCCTGGGGGTGTTCCAAAAGGAGCTGGTGGAAAATGTGTGCCTGGATTCAGCTGGAACCAGGAAAGGTTCCCAGGACCAGCAAGAAGAGCTCCACACTCCATTGGTTTTTGCTTCTTCTGCTAAGTCACGGTCAAAAAATCACACACCCTTTTCCTGTTGCAATGCACCCTGCTTAGATAAGCCAATTAAGCACCCAGAAGCCCCACCTCTTTTTGCTAATGTCTACATGTCTCCTCCAGCTGGGAGCTGGCCTGGAAATGCCAGGAATCTGGCTGGTTCTGTGGGTTTCTAGCAATACTGGTAATTTGGGGGGTGGGGGGTGGGGTGTCATTCCACCAAAACAGCACATAGACCTGACTTCTTACCCAGTGGTCACTGAAGTCGCCGACTATCACAGCAGGTGCAAAAGATCTGGCTGGATTCATGGAGCAGCCGGTGTAACGAATCTGCCGAGAAACACCACATGTTGTTAGCATTAAGCCCTTTTAGCACATTTTAAAAAATCCTGGTGTGTTATTAGCATGATTCATTCCCTGAGCTGATGTTTCACCCTCCAGCATGCCTGTTCCAGGAAAAGGGGTGCTAGCAGCTTCCAGCACCTGAGTCAACATGGATGAGTTGTCTGCATTGGCATATCTTCTGTGCGAGCACGTGTCCTGTGCGTGGTGCAGCTCAGCTGCAGGCTGGGTGACGTGACCAGGACTGTGGGGACAAGCTCCTGCTGTGCCTATTCCTGGAGCAATTTGCTACTCCTTGCCACTGAGGATAGGAGAAGAATAGTCCCGTAGACGCATGGGCTTGCAGATTGTTAAGGATGGAAGACGTGGCATAAATGTCACTGCTGTTCTAATGCATGGGCTGGGAGGGTCGGGGGGCTGCTTGGGTCTGTCATCTAGGAGGGATTTCTCTGGGTGTCCATCCCAGTCCTACCACAGTCTTGAGTGCCTCAGTCACTGGCACGTTCACTCCAGGCTAGAAGACCCTGCTGATCCCTGGCAGCTCCCCAAGGGTCTCCAGGAGCAGCAGAGCCCAGCAGGTTAAGGTTCTTTTCATGCCCAATAAAAGCCGAGCTCAGGCTATGGCTCTGTTACGGCTTTGGTGGGATTTTTCTCCTCTATCCACTGGAAAGCCATGGACACCACATGAGTTAAAAATCCCCTGTCCACCCTGGAGCATGCGGCCAAGCAGGCTTTGGGCAAAAAGGCAAAGACAACCTAAAAAAAGATGTGTTTTAGCCCATTCTACGCACCCCAAGGAGATGCCCCACAGCAACAGAAAGGCCGATGGACAGGGCAGGAGAGCCCAGGTTGTCCTCCCGGCGTTCATCAGTAGAAGCGAAGACGCACAGGACCAGCTGGAAGGTGAGGAAGAGCTCGACAGTCACCGCCTGCCCTGTTGTCGTCTCGTTGTGCAGCTGGAAGGGGAGAAAAAAACGTGTCTCAGGGATGGGGAAGTTTGGGGACTGGGTTGGAAATGTGGAGGGATTTGGGGAAACCCAAATCAAGGAGAACCAAAAAGGACATAGGAAGTAGGGGAAATTTTTGGCACCAATGTGAAGAGGAGGAAAAATTTCCCAGGTAAAAGGAAAAGTGGGTCAATGGGTAATACTTGATTGACGTGGCAGGAAATGTTTTAGTTGCATTTCTTTGGGTATTGCTTTTTTCCACTCTTCTTTCCCCCCCTAGGGATTTTTTTTTTTTTTCTTTTCCTCATACTTAAAATGCAAAATGCCTTTTGGAAAAGTTTACAAATTGCATTTTGAAAATGTCAAAAAGAAATGTTTTGGCATTAAAAAAAAAATTTAAGAAATCCCTTCACCCTTCCCACACTTTTTTGACTGAGAGAATTTGTCAGGTTTGATCTGAGGCTGTTGCACCTCTCCTCCAACTCTGTTTTCTGACACTTCCGTGCTCCTTGGTGGTTTCTCACCCAGCTCTGGATGGATGCGGCAGCGCTGCCAGCCTGATCTGCAGCTGGCAGTCCCGCTTGCCTGCCCTCTCCCATGGCTTGTTCCTTCCCTCAGCCTGTCCTGGCACGTCTCTGCCCTTTCTTTCCCCGTGTCACTCCTGCTGTGGACACGGTGCATCCTCCCAAATGCTGATCCCGAGACCACTTCGGTCAGTGACACCACGAAGGCAGCAGTTGCCCTCCTGGCTGGGATGCAGAGTTGGATCTTGCTTGCTCTCCTCTCTCCGATATTCCAATATTCCACCTCCCTTCTTTTTTTTAAGGGTAATTTGTGCAGGCAGCTATAAGATGAACAGCCCATGGGAAAAAAAAATATCACAATCCCTATTCCCTATTTAGGTGGTTTAAGCTGTAAAACAAGAGAACTGGGCATTTGGAAAGTCTTTCTTAAAACTCCTACTTGCTTTGTTGGGTTTATTAAACCTCAGCTACTATCGGTCTAAATAGTCTTGTTCAGATTAATCCGCAATCCCTTTTTCAACCCTCTTAATCTCTCTGGCAGCAAAGCTGGATCCTGGCAGTGCCTCCCTGCTGCAAGAAAGGAGATTTCCATGTGCCGTTTCCCAAAACACTCTGCCCACCTCCTCCCTTGCTGCCCGGCTTGGTTTTGGGTGATGCTGGTCCCAGCATGAGTGTCTCTACAGGAGCCAGAGCTGCCTGTATCCATCTGAAGAGGGCTGGTGGGACGTGGAGAAAAGAGAGAGGATCATGAAACCTCTGACTTTTTAATATTTTTTTTTCCCCCCTCTTTTTACTATGTGCATGGGTGGGGAAAGCTATGGTG
The DNA here is from genome assembly GCA_008921705.1 of Burhinus oedicnemus. Classification (NCBI taxonomy): domain Eukaryota; kingdom Metazoa; phylum Chordata; class Aves; order Charadriiformes; family Burhinidae; genus Burhinus; species Burhinus oedicnemus. Next base: position 357,376 of record VFFE01007817.1, read on the forward strand.
GAGGTTGGGATACCACTGGGTTCCCCAGTTTTCTTTTTTTCCCTGCGTGTCTGAAACCAGCCTGGGACCCTTGCAATGCTTCTGGCACTGTGTGGTGGCACTGACCAGGCACCTGTGTGTGTCGGACATTTGGATGAACCAGCTGGGTCTGCTGTGGCCATCCCTTCACAATGGGAAGCAGCGTGATGAGTGGTGTTTCTAACAAAAAGCTGGGATTTAGACACCCCCACCTCTGGCGCAACATCCCCATTGCTGGGAATCCGGCACAGCAGCCTGTAAATGGTGGCACGGCGTAACACAGAGGGGAGAAAAGGCTGCCCATACCCACACCAAAGCTGGAAAGCGGGACAAGCTCGGAGCAAGAGGAATGGAGAGGTGATGCTTTTGGTCATGTCCTCCCCTAAATGGGTCTCCTCCGAATCCAGCTCCTCCACAATACAGCCCCAGAGAAAACTGCGATGATGGTGGCTTTGTCTTCTAAGGGAGGTGCTGATGTGGTGAGCTAGATCACACCTCTGTTTTTTGTCCTAAAAAGCATAGGAGCCAGCCTGGACTCCTGCCTTCGTCCCTGCTCCTGGAAGGACCCTTGATGCAGCAAGCTCACGGTGCTGGGCTGCAGCTGACAGTGGCTTCCTACCCAACCCTAAATAAAGGGGGGTCCTTGCTGGCCACAAAACCCTTCTTCACATCCCTCAGCCTTCCCAAAAGCCCTGCTCAATCTTTCCTGCTCCCTTCCAAGCCCATCCATGGGCTGAAGTCTTACCTTGTTGATGGCCAAGCCTTCCCGGGAGTCTGCAGGGGTGATCTCATGTAAGATGGCAGCCCCCACGACACCCCCCAGGAGCTGAGCCACCACGTAGAAGACCGCGCGGAGGAAGGATACTTGGGAGCCGATGAGGCAAGCCACCGTCACTGCTGGGTTGATGTGGGCTCCACTGATGTGCCCCAGGGCTTGGACCAGTGTGCCGATGGCCAAGCCAAAAGCCAGAGCGATTTGAAGGATGCTGGGGGAGGAAGCTGAGGGCCAGTTCAGAGCAGAGCCCAGGCCAAAGAGGATGAAGACCAAAGTCGCCAGAAATTCTGCAAAAACAGCCCGGGTGAAGGCTACGGATCGCAGTTCCCACATCATGGAGTGGCAGCTGGTGGAGGCTGCAAGGACTGACCCTGCCCGTGGTGTCTTCAGGCAATTGCAACCACAGCTGCTGTGTCCATAGAGGATGACAGGGGGACAGCGTGTGTGTGTATATATATATATATGGATGCGGGGGGGGGTGAAGGATCACCTGCTGAAGGAGGTGGGATTCTGGTCCTAGGAAACTTGATACTTTTTTTTTTCATTTGTGTTCCAGCTGAGGGAACATCAGACCCTGCCCCCTCTATTAAAGCTGGGGAATGCAGCATTCACCACCCTTGGGAGGTCATAAATCAGCCTCGAGCAATGCCATGAAGCAGTGTTCCCTTTCTCCTGTGCTTCCTTGTGAGGGGTCCTATCCCCAGAGGTGCTTGTTGCTCTTCTCCAAGCTCTACCACCTGCAGCATGGAGCGGAGAGCAAGCAAGGGGGGGTGTCTGTAGAGCTAGAGATGGAGCTGAGGTGGGGTGGGGTTGTGTTGAAAAACAGGATGTGGGCTGTGATTAAATAACCAGGCAAGACTGGATACAAAAGAGTCTCTTGGAGGCATGAAACTCCAAATGACTTAGTACGACTCGATTCCTCAGAGTACCATAATTTTACAGCCTGGGCACGGTTTTCCTATCCAGAAAAATGGGAACCAGCCCCAAGAAATGACTGTCAGGAAAGAAATTCTAGTGTGAAAAAATGACACGCACAGCTGGAGTACCGGCTGTGCTCTAATTATGGGGATTTTGGCCAACTCAGGTCTTCAGAAATGTCTTTTTACTTCTTGGTGTTAATCCTCAAAAGAGGAAAGATATTTTCTTTTCGGGAGCATGGTTCTTCACATCAAACCATCCAACAAGTCCATTTTACTTTTTTCTTCCGTTGCTTAGGGCACATTTGCCCATTCCTGGGTGATATCTGTAAAGACTTTTGTCATTGGGGTTGGTGGGTTTGCTGGAAAAACAGCACCTGCTTCTTTTTTCCCCCTTATTAGCAGACTCTGTAGTTATCCTAAAGCTGAGCGAGCTAGGAGGAGCACCGCCCCAGGGTAGAGCTGGAGTTGAAAGGACCATTTTATTTTGGAGGAACACAGAGCACCAGAACTGAGAGTCCATTTTTTGGCTCTGACAAAGGCTGCCGCTGTGCAGATATTTTTCCCTTCCAGAGGAACCATGCAAGCATCACCGAACTGATGTGAAGGTTGATGCAAAATATTCCATATTGCTCAAATTATGTCATAGAATAACAGAATATCTCAAGCCGGAAGGGACCCATAAGGACATGTGAAGGCCTGTGCTTTCCTCCACAAAAGGTGGTAACAGTACTTGTCAGCTGGACTAGATGTAGGTCCCTTCCAACTGAACTATTCTGCTTCTCCTCCTCTTCTCTTCTCTTCTCTTCTCTTCTCTTCTCTTCTCTTCTCTTCTCTTCTCTTCTCTTCTCTTCTCTTCTCTTCTCTTCTCTTCTCTTCTCTTCTCTTCTCTTCTCTTCTCTTCT